>OX438773.1:3475611-3552746 GCA_949316455.1 Acleris holmiana | reverse complement strand
AGCCATTGTCACAATTGGCTTACTGTGAATTGCCATATGGTTTCCATTTCTCAATAAAGGTTTGTACAATTTTGATTGCTTAAAGTGACGAAAAACGGAAAGATGGAGGAAAATGACGATAAAGTTGTGTTTATAAAAAGCGAGAAGGAGAGAAATATTCTACTCAAAAGTGGATACAAGTATTATTAGACTAACGGTAGGTTTCATTATATAAAATAAATCCCTTGCTCGATTTTTATTTTGTACAGCCGCGGGTATAATGTTAAAGGCGAGTAGGTATAGGTCGAGCTAAGAGGTAGGAAGAAGAATGAAGAATAACGAATGTGATCAAATGCAAATGTGTGGAATTCATATTGTGCAGAATCGCGACTAGGAAGAAACAATAATGGCATAAGCGTCGAATAATCCTATTATTCTCCCAAATCGTATCAATGAAACTCAATTCTGATTTTGATGCAGTTCTCTATTACCCCGAATTATTATTCCATACCGAGCCCTACCAATGTAACCAAGTATTATTATGTTTAACTATCAACAACTGAGTTTTCTCGATACTGAATTATGGTGATTACCTTTAGTATGTATATACAGAAGCCCAATTACTTTCGCAGTCTTGCTAATTGGACTCAATTATAGGAAAAGGATTTATTCCGCTGCGCAAATGCGGACCCGTATAAATTTCAACTCTATAGACGTCGACACAACGTCAAATATCATTTACGTGGAGTTTTAAGTTATTGGAACCATTTCTGGGAAATACTCGTACGTCCATATTACGGGATAAACAACCCATTATTCAATTACAATTAATTACTTACACCTACAACAAGTTTGATTTTCGGAAAACGAGTGAAATGAAATAAAAAAATAATATATTTTTTGGACAACCATTACCCATAATCACATCACAATCTTTAGTATCAATTTCATCAAACGATGTTAGCCACTTAACAGGGGGGTGATTCTCTCAACACAGCGCTGCGTCGATCTTAAAGGTGAAGTTTTACCTGGCAAATTTAAGAAGTCTTGTCGGAGGGTACAAAACATATTTTAGCGCGTGCCTTCTCAATTAGGCAGCAGGCAGGTTAGTCGTGTTCAATGTCGTATAAAGCTGCCTAATTGAGAAGGCACGCGCTAAATTGTGTTTTGTACGCTCCGACGGGACTTATTAAACTTGCCAGATAAAACTTCACCATTAAGATCGACGCAGCGCTGTGTTGAGAGAATCACCCCCCAGGTTCCCTGTCCCGAAGCAATGTACGGCGTTCTTTCGACACGTCCCCATAGTAATAATAAAATCTAATTTAGTATTGTTTCGTATAAAAGACGTCATTACCTTCAAGTATTTTATGACACTTTTTGTCATAGTCATTGGTAGATAGGTATACATATGTGTATATATTTATAGATAAAGAAATCTGCATTATCTTTATCTCTGGCCATGAGGCACATGTGCCTCATGGGACAGGGAACCTCTTAACAGACGTTTAGAGCGTTAACAGTTGTCTAAATGTATGAACTAACAGTCGATTAACATTGATTCAGCTTAACATCGTTTGGTGAAATTAGTGCTTAAGTAACTTATAAACGAACTTGGGTATAAACAGAATAGCAAAATTTACCATTCACAGCCGTCTCTTTGCCGTTTAAGCGTGCTTGAAAGACAGACAAACATACATCATCAAAATATTTCATGTTCAATATAGTTACTCTAATGCCCTTTTAAACGTGGAATAGCTAAACCATGCTTTATCCTTATCTCTCATTGTGACATTTGAATTCGACAGATAAGGACAACGCATGAGTGTGTGTCGTCTGTATTGTGAATAAATGTTCTGCAAAACTCGGGGCAAGTTCTAGGGATTTGATATCGATAAAAAAGATGACGATGTAAATAAATACTTTTTATGACACCATGAAAAAAGTAACTAACATAAATGAGAAATTGGCTTTGAGTCATTATAAATATTTAAAGATTGCCCCGTTGGCCACTGTGGTCGTTGATAGAACGTTTAGCAGTTAAAAGTGGATATTTTCATCTGGACGGCAATCATTAATACCATCGAATATGGAAAGAAAAATTGAATGTATATCATGAAAACTATTTTAAAATAAACATATAAATAGGTAACGTTTTAATTTGTTTCTTTTTTATTTAAAAATGAGGAAAAAATAAGTTTTGGCAGTAACATCGACATATTTTTTGTCGATAAAACATTATGCTACATCACTTTCATATAGATGCCCCGAGATATCCCAGCCCAGGTATGCTCTTCATACAGCAACACGGAAATTATCTTGTTCTGATTCTGTAATTAAGAACTAAATATCATCTCCCCAGGTTTCCTCAGCACCGGCGATGAGCTGGCGCCCGGCAACTACGGTCTGAAGGACCAGGCGTTTGCGCTGCAGTGGGTGCGGGCCAACATCATGATGTTCGGAGGGAACCCTGACAGCGTCACCCTCACCGGGTGCTCTGCGGGGGGCGCCAGCGTGCACTACCACTACCTCTCACCGTTGTCCAAAGGTTAGTTCCGTTCTATGTACCTAAAAGCCGTCGCGTTCTCACTGAGGTACAATTCTGATTTTTCCAAGCGAATTGAAGAGTTTGTGGCCTAGTGGCTTAGAGAGTCCACTCGTGATCGTGATGACCAATTAATTTTTCTAACTAAAATACATTACAGATGCTCTTACGGTGAAGGAATAATATCGTGAGGAAACTTGCACTATTCCAACAGCTGAGTGTGTAAGAGTAATTACAGAAAAGATCTTAAAAAACCGGCCAAGTGCGAGTCGGACTCGCGCACGTAGGGTTCCGTACAACTATACATCTAAATAAATGTTTTTCTTTATTCTTTATTATATTGGAGTTGATTGAATGAAAGGTAAAATGCGGTTTAGGATTTGTAACGTAGATATTAAAAATACATAATATAAAAGTTCTTGTACCTCGTTGTAACTTTGATCGATGTTTTAATAATAGTGTTTTTTTTTTAAATAAGATATTGATAAGTAAACATTATAATTAGGTACTATATGCGAGCCCATATAGGCTTGTGATAGCTAAACAAGCTAATATATATTCCAGTTTGACAATAAATATTTCCAAAAATATTATCAATTTGTGTGCCTCCTCGCGTAGTTGGACAAGGTGGTAATAACGTCCTATATCCAGCGTTCTCCATGAATGACAGTAAACAATTGTCTTTTAAAAAATCTTCGTTGAAGTCTCCAAAAAGTAATGTTGGCATATTGTTGTTCAAAAAAACGTACGATTTATAACGTATTAAAAAAAAACTAATTATTAGATCTCGTTCAAACCAATTTTCGGTGGAAGTTTGCATGGTAATGTACATCATATATTATTTTTACATTTATCATTCCCTTATTTTAGAAGTTACGGGGGGGGGGACACACATTTTTCCACTTTGGAAGCGTCTCTCGAGCAAACTATTCAGTTTAGAAAAAAAATATAATAGAAACCTCAATATCATTTTTGAATACCTATCCATAGATACCCCACACGTATGAGTTTGATGAAAAAAAAATTTTTGAGTTTCAGTTCTAAGTATGGGGAACCCCAAAAATTTATTGTTTTTTTTCTATTTTTGTATGAAAATCTTAATGCGGTTCACCGAATACATCTACTTACCAAGTTTCCACAGTATAGCTCTTATAGTTACGGAATAAAGTGGCTGTGACATACGGACGGACAGACGGACAGACATGACGAATCTATAAGGGTTCCGTTTTTTGCCATTTGGCTACGGAACCCTAAAAAGGGTCTGAAGCAAAGTCTATTCGATAGGGCTCATCTGTGTAAAATAAGATGTTGTTGACCGCGACCCACACCGGGACGTAGCAATGCGGACAGTGGTGCCGCTTAGCAGTAGGTTGAAGGTTACTATGGTGGTAGCGATCCGAAAGGACCCCCTGGGTCTCTATTCAGGTGCGTTTAAACGATGTCGTGTTTGACACGTTTAAGAATCGTTTATGTCACAGTCGCCATTATTGTAAATGACATAAGAGTTATCAAAACGTTGACAATACGGAAACGATACGTTTGACTTTCCCGGTTACATTTTTTTTCTTTCATATGAACCTTCTCCTGACGATAACGAACGCAACAAAAAAAAATAGCGAATTAGGTCCAGCCGTTCCGTGATGCCGTGACCAAGGGAAATAGGGATTCATTTTTATATGAATATAGATTATACTCTATAATTTGACTCATTGTACTTTATACTGTTGAAGGAATAGTACACAAAAATACTATATTACCTCTGTAATATACCTCTGTCCTTTCGAAGTGCTCCAATTTTCCCAGGCTTCAAGTCAATTTTATTCAATCGCAACACTGCCCAGACAATAATGTCATTAATCAACAATCACACCTTGCGCCATTTGCATTAATTTAAACAATTGATAAATATTGTTGTAATTTTTTGAGTCTGGTTTTATTGTTTATCCTTTATTGTATTTTCTCACAAAACTAAGTGGTTGGAGTCGAGAAAAAGGTTGATGCCAAGCCAAGAGTAGCCTTATGACAAGGAATTGTGAGTATGAGGTATAACTAGGTGTAGTATGGATCTATTAAGGCTTTTTTCATAAAGTACTATATTTTTTTAGAGTAAAATACTATATCTATCCAAAAAAAGAATTAAATCTCATATAAAAAAACACATATTATTTTATTATTTATATGTATCTCATATTATTTAAGTAAAAGCAATGGATAGGATAATTATGTTAAGTTTATAGTTTTATCTGTCTTCTTTTTCTGTGCACCCACGGAATTATGTTAATTTCTGATTGGTTATTTGGTCGACTGGTAGAGAATGCTATTAGGCATTAGGTCCGCCATTTTTACTTGTTTTTGTGCAATAAAGATTAAATAAATAAATAAAACCGGTACTCGGAAATCAAAGTAGAGTGGAATCCGTATGTTGATTACTTACATAATTATAACTAGTATTTAGGAGCATAGATAATTACATCATTAAACAAATACATAGCCTTATTATATATTATTATATCTAGCTTCGCAAAGTCAAGTTAATATAGCGTAATTTCCCTCCATTCAACAAATTACATATTTTACCTTTATGCCTCCGGCAGAGTTAATCCAAAAGTATTCCGTCTGTATCATGTATCTCTGATACCATAATAACGCATTTACATATTGATATATATGCCATGGACGAGATTGCCTGCTCCTGGTACACCGGAAGGAAACGAAACAGCTGTCACTTGAATTAAGCCAGAAGCCCACTGACTGCAGTGAACGCTCTAGCTACGCTATGCAAATGCATAGCGTAGCTAGAGCGTTCACTGCGATATAAATATATCGCATCAGAATGTAGGCATACACTTTAGCAGGAGCAGGCTTAGGTAAGATGCAGGCGTTGCTAACGTTTCTGTTCTAACTCGAAATATATAAAGTTTACATCAGCGTTCGATGCGATCTGTCAACAGCTTATGCCAAATTCACACATCTTGTCAATTCAAAAACTGGGCAAGAGCATGTCGGACCATGCTCAGTGTAGGGTTCCGAAGTCGTTAAGTACAAACATAAGCAACAAGTAATAACTATTTTTTTAGCGGTAAGACCGCCTGTTGTATTTCTTTGCGGGTGGTAGGACCTTGTGCAGGGTCCGTCTGGATCTCCACCATCTTATCCATTAACCTTTCGCCAAACAGCAGCGTTCGCATTGTTGTGTTCCGGTTGGGGATAAGACAGCCGGTGAAATAACTAGCATAGAGGCATTCCATCTTAGTCCTCAGGGTTGGCAACGCATTTGCAATCTTAGGATTGCAGGCTTGTAAATGCGAATGTCTATGGGTCACAGTTTCCACTTAACATCAGGTGGCCTGTATGCTCGATTGCCCTCTCAATGCCAATAATATATATATATATATATATATATATACATACATATACATACATACATAAAGTCACGCCTTTATTCCCAGAGTGGGGTAGGCAGAGCTACAGAAGTACCAACAACTCTAAAAAACTTGTTGATAATTCTGTAACCACATTTTGCACAGTCAGGCTAAGATGTTTACCAGTGTATTAGTGACGGGTTGCAAGCCCATCGCCTAACAGTACTACAAGCCCTTATTCCCTTATTCCACGGGAAGACATGGAGTGGCACTATTCTAACCCGGTAACCACACGGAAACATATATATATATATATATATATATATATATATATATATATATATATATATATATATATATATATTTAAATGTACTGTTCCGTGTTCTGTTCTTTTTTGGTGTTCAATAAAGAGTATTTGTATTTTATTGTTATTTTCTACTAAAAGTCAATTGGTGCCGCCGTCTTAGATGATTTTAGTAGGTATAAACAGTTTAATCGCCTGTATCTCAAGAACCAATGATGTCTACTTAGTCGTGATAGGAGAGGAAAGCCCTTTAAAATTCGTTAGATGTTTTCATTTAAGATTTTAGTATTTGTAGTTTTGGCTGTATGAGGTGAGGACACTTGACTCTAACAAAAATTAGCGCTTTAAAATTGCTGTAACAAACCCGTAATATTTTTGAAAGACCTATCCAACGACACCCACAATATGGTGTAGATGAGAAAAAAATATACATCCCCACGTCACGTGTAGGGAAGGTACCCTATTTTTTTTTTCCTTGAGATTTTATTTTACTACTTTGTTGGCGTACCTAATACAATACAATACAATACAAATACTCTTTATTGAACACCAAAAATAAAAAATAAAAACAGAACATGGAACAGTACATTTAAATCATAGGTATACAACAGGCGGTCTTACCGCTAAATAGCGATCTCTTCCAGACAACCTTGTAAGAGAAGTAACTGAGGACACATATTCATGGCAGGGGGTGTAAACTAATTCGTTTAGAACTCAAACTAAATTACTACACGAAACAATTAAATTATTTCAATTTTGAAATTAGAACTATTTATAAATATACTAAATATAAATACATAAAATAAATAATTGAATAAATACATACTAAATACATATAATTATACATCTATATAATATATACATACATACATCCTCCAAAAACAGCCAAACAATGACAACAGACGAAGCATGAGATATAACAAAGAAAAAAAGTAAGGGAGATAATAGAAAAACTACGGAAGTGACAGAAAATGATCCTTTAGCTTGCTTTTAAAAATGGCAACAGACTTAGCACGTCGTACCTCCACAGGCAAAGCATTCCATAACCTTATCGCCTTGATGGTAAAAGAATTTGTGTAAAATTTAGAGGAAGAAAAAGGAACTGACAGGAGAAGGTTTTGGGACGCTCTAATAGATTTAAAATAATTGAACCGCTCCTTTAGGTAGCGCGGGGTTGCAGGGTTGAAAAGAATGCTGAAGAGGAGATTTAAAATGTGAAAGTTACGACGAGCACGGATTGTGAGCCACTTGAGCTGATTGCGAAAAACGGAGACGTGGTCATACTTGCGTAACCCAAATATGAACCGTATGCACAAATTCTGAATACGCTCAAGCTTATCTAGTTGCTCCTCAGTGAGATCCAAATAGCACACGTCAGCATAATCTAGAATAGGAAGCAGTAAACTTTGAGCAAGCGCAATTTTCGTGGCAAGAGGCAGAAAGTTCTGAAGCCGTCTGAGAGAACCTACAGCTGCAAACATCTTCCTGCTAGTCTCACTAACTTGAGGTGCCCATGACAAAGTGCGGTCCATGATGACACCCAGATTCTTAACCTGGAGAGAGTAAGGTATCAGAACACCGTCGAAAAAAACTGGGGGAAGATTCACAAAGTTGACTCTAGAAATTAGTTGGGAGCTGCCAATGACGATCACTTGAGTTTTAGAAGGGTTTACTTTTAGCCCAAACGCATTGCTCCAACTCAAAATTCGTTTCAAATCTTCATTGGCAGCGTCAACCACAGAAAAAAGATCGACAAGCGTACCCTGAGTATAAATTTGAAGGTCGTCAGCATAAAGGTGATAAGAAGAGAGAAGGTTTTGTGTAATGGAATTAATAAAGATAGAAAAAAGAAGCGGAGACAGCACGCCACCTTGCGGAACGCCGGCCAGCGTGCTGCACCATGAAGATCGAGAATCACCTATCTTTATTCGCTGCCGACGACCCATTAAGTAGCTATGAAACCATTCAATTACCGCAGGAGATATGTTAAGGGAGCGTAGAATTCCAAGCATTATGTCAAAATCAACGGTATTAAAAGCATTACTAAAGTCTAGCAGTGTCAAAATCGTTAGTTTCCTGCTATCCATGCCAGCGCGAATGTCGTCCGTGATTTTGACAAGAGCAGTAGCCGTACTATGACCAGGACGGAAACCGGACTAAAGGGGTTAAGGAGATCATATCTGTTTAAGTAGGACGACAATTGCTGATGAACAAGACGCTCCAGGATCTTAGATAAGAAAGGAAGAATGGATATGGGACGATAATCAGAAAAGGAAGCGGGATTAGGTTTTTTGGGAAGAGGGACAACTTCAGCATCCTTCCATAACGAAGGAAACTCATTACTTATAATGGACCTATTAAGGATACTAGAGATGATAGGAACGAGAAGGTCAAGCAAAGGGAGGATCATAATAATATTACGGCTAATGCTATCAACACCAAATGCGTTGGAACTGATGGATAGTATGCTCCTCTTAACATCACTGTCAGAGAATTGAGAAAAGGAAAAAGATGAAGTATCAGGAGTTGATAAGTTAGAAAGAAATTTTAGAGTATTGGCTTTAGCCGGACCATCAAATAAGGTAGAAGAAGAGAAATGCCGATTCAGCTGATTGATTTCAATATCTTTACTATCAGAATTTACTTGAGATTTTCCAACTCCTATAGATTTAAGAAACTTCCACACTTTAGCAGGATCCCCATTTTCCACAGATTTATGTATATGACGAGTTTGTGCATCACGACATATCGTGCCACAGCGGTTACGCAAGGTGTGGTACTTGAACTTATTTTCTTCCGATGAGTCAACTTTGTATCTAGATTTAGCAACATTCTTTTTTTGAATCAGGGCTCTAATTTCATCAGTAAGCCAAGGAGCAGGAAGATGCTTGATTTTGACAGGCCGAACCGGAGCGTGGACATCATATAACTGAGTAAGTTGGGAGTTAAACAATGCGACTTGCTCGTCCACGGTATTAGCGTTAGTAATAACACTCCAGTCAACCTTAACTGCGTCCTCACGGAGACTGTCTGCATCCAACCTACTAAAATTGCGCTGGAGGAGAATTTTGGGCCTAGACTTAGGGGGACGGACTTTATAAGATAGGTAAATTAAGTCATGATATGAGAAGGCGTCCGCAGAGTATTGACCGTACTTAGCAACAAGAGTAGAAGAAGAAGTTAAAGCAAGATCTAAGAGTGATGGGGAACAATTGGGAGAACAATGAGTGGCGTTAGAAGGAAGAATACTCATGTTGCAAGCAGTGACGAGAGAAATGAGTGATTTAGAACGATGGTCATTTTTAAGAAGGCAAGTGTTGAAATCACCCATTAAGATATGGTGGCTAAAAGAAGGCATGAGATTTTCGAGAAGCTTTTCAAGGGATTCAAAGTAATTAACATGTAATGAAGGGGAATAAAATACTCCAAGCAGAAGTTTAGAGTGGGAAAAAGTTAAGCTGAGAAAAATATACTCTGCGGCGTCACAAGAGTTTTGCGCTGACGTACTTACAATCGTGAAAGGAATATGAGAACGAAGGTAAATGGCAACCCCGCCACCACCTCTTCCAGTACGATCGTTGCGAATCAAATTAAAACCTGGTAGAGAATAGGAAGAAGTCGATAAACAAGGTTTAAGCCACGACTCTGAAATTAAAATTGCGTGAATGTTTTTTAGGTCAAACGTTAGTATCATGTCATTAAAATGAGCAGGAATGCTTTGAGCGTTTATATGAACGACATTAAAATTTTTAGAAACATCAGAAAATTGAGCATCTAGTAATTCATGGAGAGAAAGAGGGAGACTATGAAAACTATCATCACTTACCGAGCTAGAAGAAAAAGAAACGTAATTATTACTATCATTACTATCAGTCCGGCTGGATGTAGACATATGTATAATTATTTATATAAAAAAAAAATATATATGTTAAAAAATTAAAAAGTAGGTTACTAAATATATTTAAACTGTACTTTAGTAAACACTACCTGCCAGCAGTAAAACAAAGAGAACTGATATGCATATTCATGCCAAATTACAGCTTTCTAGTACTCTGAGGTAGGCTGCGGATGGACGGACGGACGGACATGGCGAAACTATAAGGGTTCCTAGTTTGACTACGGAACCCTAAAAAAATCACTATGCATTTTTACCAGGCTCCCAGCTCACGAGAACGCCCGCCAAATAAGAAGTCACTGATAGACACGTCTTGCGGATATTTTATTTTTAAAATATCCTTGTTTGCACGCCTACTTAATTTTAATGTTTATCTTGCTGGCCCTCATATATCCAAGGTTGTCTGGAAGGATTTACGAGTACATTCATGTTGCATAAAATTTATTGTCATAATTTCGTTTCGCATAGCTACCCTTAGCAGAATCATCATTTCGCATTATTACTTTTGGCATAAATTTCTTCGCATACTGCCATTTGGCACAATTGTCTTTGGCAGAATAGTACATTGTCATAACGTTGATAAGAATAATACGACGTAGTTTTGCAAACAGGGCAGGGCCTCTATTCATTGGGGCTAGTCAAGTTGCATTCGACAATCGTTAGCGATTATGTTTCGATTGAATAATGTATGGAATTGACGTAAGCCACCGAGATAGTAACGTGACACTTACGTCAATTCCATATATTTTTCAATCGAAATATAATCGCTAACGATTGTCGTATGCAATTTGACTAGCTCCACTGGTGCGTTAAAACGATATCGTGTTTGACACGTTTAAGAATCGTTTATGTCACAGTCGCCATTATTGTAAATGACATAAGAGTTATCAAAACGTTGACAATACGGAAACAGGTCAAAAACGATATCGTTATTACCTTGTAGAATTCCAGAACCAACCCACAATGATTTGACAATAGTGTGTCAACTGTAATGCTGAATACAGTGACATTTTATTACTAAATGATTGTGGCTTGGTGCCTGTTTGCAAAACTACGTCCAATAGTCCTATGGTAGATATGATTTCGCCCAATTTTGTATGGCATACGATGTGGTTGGCATAAAGTTATAAAACAGAATAATATATATCATACCAATATAAATGATTACTTATTTTTAAGTGTGATACTTTTTTTTTACTCAGAAGTTAACTGTGGATCAAGACACCCACCCTAATTGGATTGAGACGTGGATCAATGTATCCTAGTTTCTTCCCGCGGCTCCGCGTACAATTTATTGCTGTTGTTCCCCGTTTCTTCAAGAAAGAAATTAACTTCCCAATATAAAAGTTTCCATATTACTCCAGTTAAACAGATTGCTCAGATTTCTTCGTGCAAAAAAGACAAAAAACAAACAGACTCCAATTCGTAATGAGAATTAGGGATAGTATAAAAAACCGGGCAAGAGCATGTTGGACCATGCTCAGTGTAGGGTTCCGAAGCCGTTTAGTACTTATTACAAACATAAAAATCAACAAGTAATAACTAACTTTCTACTAAAAGTTATTTGGTGCCGTCTTAGATGATTTTACTGGGTATAAACACTTTAATCGCCTGTATCTCAAGAACCAATGATCTCTACTTAGTCGTGATAGTTTTCCTATCCAAAGATACCCCACACTACAGGGTAGACGAGGAAAAAAAAACTTCCCCACGTTACGTGTAGGGGAGGTACACTAAAATAGTTTTTATGTTATATATTTTATTCTACCTTCCAGACCCACCGTACCCCTCGGCCGTACCACTGGTGGTACTTTGACCAATTATTACTATTAAAATCGAATTTAACGGAGTCGACGGAGCTCTGCTATCGCAGAGCTCCTACTTCTGGGTAGTATGGCCCTCCGGGCCTGCTGAAGAACTAACATAACCTAAACCTACCTCATATTTATAGAACTAATTTTGGTCAGTGGTACGGTTTAGTGGTACGGTGGGTCTGCACCCTTATTCTACCACTTTGTTGGCGTGACTAATTTGTATATTCATGCCAAATTACAGCTTTCTAGTACTAAGAGTCTCTGAGCTAGCCTGCGGACGGACGGACGGACGGACATGGTGAAACTATAAGCGTTAATAGTTTGACTACGGAACCCTAAAAACTTAGGGTAAAGATTAGAGATGTCACGAATATTTGGTTACTATTGGGTATTTGGCCATTCGGCCACTTTTTATTGTGTTGAGTACTATTCAGCTAAATATCGAATACGAAATTATGAACAATAAAACGAACACATTACTCAAAAAAATATTTATAAGTAGCTTTTGGCGAACTATCAGTGTTTTTTAGTAATCATCACTATTAAGAACACAATTTGAAGTAATAATGGACAAATAATGCCTAGTGACACTAATCTACTCGCTACTACGAATCGAATTTTACATTTTTAATGATTTATATATTACCATGTAATGTAACTTCCTTTTAAGTATTTGTAAGTAATAATAAAAAATAAAAAAAGACTTTTACGTCGCTTCTTCTCCGCATAGATGGTCATGTCCGAAGCGCTAGTACATTCACTGCATATTACCGACGTGTAAAAGAGCCCTCATGTGGCCATGTGGCAACAATATTGGTTGGACCGCCGAATATTCGACCCTTCGAAATCACTATTCGTGGTATCTCTAATAACGATAGCAAGGTTTACGCTTACCGCCTGAATTCAAGATTCTAAGACTTTAATACCACCTTCAGATATATATTGAACGAAACTAAAGCCACTATAGCATATTGATGTCAAGGACAAAGTACATCCGCCTCACACGTGGCGATAACAAAGTTACATAACTTGGGAAGTACGCGATACATGCGGTCAGGGACTCTGTTAATTGCTTCACCATTATACAACTTTGTCACAGTTAAACCTAGATTAATAAGGGCCCGATAAACTATCAACACATACAGAAATGTTGATGCGTTTAACAGGGTTACTTATCTGTTACACTACAAGCGTTTGTTCGCTGTCTCGTTTGTCCCTGAAACCGTTTAACTTTCCTGGAATAAAACAAATACAAATACTCTTTCCTTTTTTAACTTAATGAACATTCATATTGAAATTGAGACAGGTATAGATTTGTCACTTTCATTATAAGGTTGCTTCTATGTCTTAAGTTCTTATTCTGTGCTTTGATGCCTTGTCGCCTTTGAGAGATTAGTGCAACAGTTCAAAAATAACGTCTAAGTGACAGAGCACTAATACGAGCAGCTACTTATAAAGTCGACCGTCCATACGCAAGGCTATGCTATTTAACTGCAGCTGTGACGCAAACTCGCTTGATATTGTATTTATTGCCATCAACTGCGCATGTACGTAAAAGTTTCCCAGTCTGCTATTGGGAAATGGGTGGAAAACCGAAGACACAGCTGCTGTGTTCCATCTTTTAATGCTTTCTTAACGGGCTCAGCATTAATAAAAGTCGACGGCGTGTGCTACTATTTAGGATTATATAGCGACAGAACCCATATCCATTTATTTATTTATTTCATTCGCATAACATTAGATACTTGACGACACGGTCGGTGGCCTAGTTGGGAGTGATCCTGCCTCCGAAGCCAGCGGTCCTGGGTTCACATCCTGGTAATGGCAGATATTTGTGTGATGAGCGCGAATATTTGTTCCTGAGTCTTGTATGTTTTCTATGTATTTAAGTATTTATTTCTCTATATAAGTGGGGTTATAGTTGTCTAGTACCCATAGTACAAGCCTAGAGCTTAGTTTGGGACTAGATCTATTGGTGTGAGATTGTCCCCTGATATTTATATCAGATGGTGAGATAGTACAACTTCCAATAATGCCAATACCTTATAATAGTAGGCATGCAAATACAGGAAAAACTTAATCTATGAACATTTATTGCATTTTGGTTGTTACTCTTTAAGAGGTACACTAAACATATTAAAAGATACATTAAACGTATTGGTAGTGACTGTATTAATGCAAGCTATAAAATTTATTTAACGAGAGCCAATTTAGTACAGTACACTTGAATTTTGGAAACGGCAAATCTAGAAAAGCCGGTGGGAGTTTATTATAAATTTTGACCGCCATTCCGTCCGCATTTTTCCGATACAGAGCTGGCGATACGAAGTAATAAATGGCATCGATTATAGGCCACGTCGAAGCATTCAATCAACTTGAGCTCTTAATTAATATTAATCACAGCTAATTTTCTATTGAGCGTCATGTATCAGACGGAACACAATGCCACAGATTTTCTTAATGTTTAAGTTTTCAATACTGACATGTTACATTTAGTTAAGTTGACCTGAGATATATTGATAGACATGTATTTAATATAATTCTAATTTTATTTTATATGACATCTATTTTTTATGTATAATTTTAATCCATTTTTACTTATAACATTACAATTTCCTGTTTACAATTTTATATTATTATGTTTAATTCAACTTTCACATGCCTGCGACTCGGCTGAATATATCTTGGGAAGCTATGTATACCAATTTTAAGATCCACTTACTTAACATAATTATGTTCTTGTGAATAAACGATTCATTCATTCATTCATTCAGCCTCTTTTCCCGGCGGAAGAGGGAGGGTAATATCTTTAACCTGTGTACGTATGTTTGTATGTTTGAAGGATTGTAAGACTAGCCTTATTTGAGTAGTGTGAAGAATGAATGAGATGTATGTCATGAGTTAAGGGATAGAATTAACGGGAACGGAATGAACCGGTCTCTCGACTTCAAGATGGCGACGGAGTAAGACGCAAAGATTTTAGTAGAGTTTTATTTATTTATTACATTACATTTTGTACAAAAGATACTTATTCCTAAGTACAACCCTTATTATTAAATTAAACCATAGTAATTCTAACAACACAAATATAATACCTGTAATATTCATAACTGTTATACATTCTCTATTCTTTTAAAAATCTGTTAACATTATTTATCTTATCAAGTTATCACTTAAAACTATAATAAAAATAACTTTTGCTTAGTCGGTATTATTAGTTGTTTTAGTAACATTTTTTGATGAGAAAATCTTTTAGGTTTTTCTATGAATAATTTAGTTTTTCCTTCTAATTTTATTTTATCAGGTATTTTATTGAATATATTTATGGAACTGTATGAATGGGCTCTTCTTGTATTTCTTGTTTTTTATTTAGTTTATTACCATTAAACGAAGTTTAACTTTACTGGAGTTTACTTATTCCGATCCCACATCTATGCATCTTTATGTTATCTCGTAAAGGCTGAGCGGTTGGGCCGATTTCGTCAAACGACGTGTCGTTAGATTCGTCTTAGCGTTGCGAGACTCGCAAGTGTCGGGTTTAATTCATTTTCAATGCCAAAATGGTGGATTCAAAAGTAAACTACATGGGAATTTCAAACATACTTAAACGACGTACGGTTTTTAATGACTTGTTTAAGAGATTTTTAATTTAACTTTATCATGCCGTGCCCTAAGCTTACGCTAGCCAGACCTTTATAAAGTTATGAAAAAAAAAACAGGAAAATGTCACACAAATTGACCTAGTCCCAAACTAAGCTCTAGGCTTGTACTATAGGTACTAGATGACGATAAACTTACTTATATATAGAAATATATACTTAAATACATAGAAAACATCCAAGACTCGGGAACAAATACTCGTGCTCACCACACAAATATCTGGTCTTACCGGGATTTGAACCCAGGACCCCTAGCTTCGAATGCAGGGTCACTACCAACTAGGCTAGCGTGTCGCCTGAAGATATATATCGATATAAAGTTAACATCGTTATGATGAATACCGCTATGAGTCCGAGATTTATAATTTTATATTGTAATATCACGAGAGTAACGATATAATTACGCTATTTGTAGTTCTGCAGACGCTAGCTCTTTACTTTATTTTGGAAATTTACCCCCTAAGGGGTTAAAATAGTAACGGGAAACTAATTACGCAAGCGTACGAAGTCTTGGGTGTTCTCTAGTTTGTTAAATGTAGCGACAGAAAGCATATCGCGACCAAGTAATTAACGGCATCGATTAAAGGCCACGTGCAATTCAATCAACATAAGCTCGTAGTTAATATTCATCAGAACTACAGCTAGCCCATTGAGTCTCCATGTATCAAACGGAGACCACAGCCTTATTCTACTTAGCGAATAAGATCAAACGTTCAACAAGACAATGCCATCTAAATGCTGCCGTGATTCTAAAGAAGGACGCTAATGCAATGTAGTTATTAAAGCATTCTATACTCTATTCATAACTACATTACATTTTAAACGCTTATGCTCTAACTGTGCAGTTAGCTGCCTTTTTGGTATTGCGACCGAATGGTATTGTTTTATCTGTTATTGTTTGGGATTGCTTTGAGATGGGAATGTTATATCAATGAAAGGTTCTTACGCTGGTAATTGCTTGTGGAAAATCGTTGTCTGAGATAAGTGGACCATCCTCGTAAGAAATGCCTTAATGTTTTGGAGGGTTTTTGGCAGTCGGATGTTGGGGTTTTTTAGCGACGATAGTTTACATTTACTATTATGCAAAGTTGCACGGTTTTTGAAATATTGAAACGGTACTCATGATTTGAAAAAACTCTGTTCGCCAGAAAAACAATAACTAAACTATTTTTTTTGTATTTTCCCTTCGCAATACCTTGGTTCTTCAAAATAAATTCAAATTAACGCCTTCAAATGCTACACTGATTAATAATTGTTAATCTGGCAAACATTGCGTTTTTAAAAAAAATACGAAATTGACGACACGCTAGCCTAGTCGGTAGTGACGAAACTAGGGATCCCAGATTCAAATCCCGGTAAGGGCAGTTATTTGTGTGATGAGCACGAGTATTTGTTCCTGAGTCTTGGAAGTTTTCTATGTATTTAAATATATATTTCTCTATATAAATAAGTCTATCGTTGTCTTAGGCTTAGTTTGGGACTAGGTCAATTTGTGCGACAATGTCGCCTGTTTTTAATTTTATTTATGTCATTGTATTGCTTGTGTGGTTGCCGGGTTGGAATAGTGCCACTCCATATCCTCCCGTGGATGTCGTAAGAGGCGACTAAGGGATTTAGGGCTTGTAGTACTGTTAGGCGATGGGCTTGCAGCCTGTCACTAATACACTGGTAAACAACTTAGCCTAGTTGTGCAAAATGTGGTTACAGGATTAGCAACTAGTCTTTTTAGAGTTGTCGGTATTTCTATAGCTCTGCCTACCCCACTCAGGGAATGAAGGCTTGATGTTATGTCTGTACGTATGTATGTATGTCAATATCTTAAAAAACCGTAATGCAACTTTGTATAATAGTAAATGTGGTCAAAAGTCGTACAAACAATTGTACATGATACGTTCATTAGAATACAGACCTATTGCAAAGGAAATAAAATAGATTTTCCTTTGTTTTATGAAGGGCAATCAAACTAGAAAATTGACTCTATTGCATTTGTAATAGGTTAATATTCCATTGGCAAATCTCGTTGTATGGTGGTTATAACGTAACAAAGGATAATGGATTTCATGTTGATTGTAATAAAGTTTGAATTTAAGAGGCCGTATACAAAAGCTTGCCAGTTTTACTTATTTTCTTGATTTTACAGTTAAAATACTGCTTTCTATAAGTTTTCATGCACATCATGAAATATCAATTCAGTTATGATCGAATAAATGAGTTACGAATGAAAGAGCTACTTTTTTATTTTTGTCGAGTATTTTAATGCGAGATTTAGGTTGTTTTAAAACATTGTATATTGTTATTTATTTTTTAATTGTTTGGATGTTTTTGTTAGCTAATCGGTTGTTTTAACTGAACTTTATTACTGTAGTTTAAGTTTTATGAACGAGAGTAAACGTAATCAGAAACAATTATTTCCCTATTAAGTCACTATAAAATTTTACCAAATTAATTATTTTTTACACGTAAAAATTATATGAAGGTGGTATAAAGTGATTCGTACATATTTTAGACGACATTTACCTACAGCAATAAATTGTATTTTTTTTCATACCTTGTAGACGTTAAAACGATTCGTAAATATGCGATATTCTAAACCTCTTACAGCAAAATTCACAAAACAGTCGCCGGTTTTAGGTCGATTAATCAAAATAAAATAATAAAAACAAAAAAGTAGCTCACACATTCGTTGAGAATTGAAATTATCTTTCGTGTTGCGCATTAAAATTTGTAGAAGTAAAGTATTTCAACTGTAAAATCACGTAAATCAGCGAAATCGGCAGAATTTCGTACACGGCCTCTTAACTAGCTTAAATGACATCACATTGTTATTGCCTAGATTTCTCCACAAAGTTAGTTAAAAGTATGTATGTATGTATGTACTCTTTATTGTATAAGAATTCAAAATGAAATACAAAGCACAGGCGACATAAAAGGACGAGCACAAAGATGAACTTTTTTTTAGGTTTTCTTCCAGGGAACCATTGAAGTAATGGTAAAAGTATCGAGAAAAAAGGAAGAAGTAAGTAATAAGTGTATTAAACAAAACCGGGCAAGAGCATGTCGGGCCATGCTTTAAGTTTAATATTTCATAAACGGATCCCTTAATCGAAAAGTTGATTTTACAAACCCGCAATATTTTTGAAAAACCTATCCAACGACATCCCACACTAGGAGTTAGATGAGAAAAAATATACATCTTTAAGTTTGTGTAGGGGAGGTAAATAATAATTTTTAAGACTGTTTTTTAACATTTTGTTGGCGTGACTGATATGTATATTCATGCCAAATTGCAGCTTCCTAGTATTAAGAGTCTCTGAGTAAGGCTGCGGACGGACGGACGGACATGGTGAAACTATAAGGGTTCCTAGTTTGACTACGCAACCCTTGAAAAATGGATATAAACAATATTACTAACAAAACATACTCATAAGCTTGGTTCCAATCGGTCTTACGACCGTTCCGAATATCCAATTTACGAAGATATCACTATCACAAGCCAATTTATTTGTTCTCTACAGACTAACCATATTTTCTTATAATATTGGATAATAAACTTGATCATTTTCCTTTGAATCTATTAATCGCGAAAACACGATTAGAAACACAAACCTGGTTAGTTTTATTTGTTGCCAATTGTTAAAAAAAATGCAAATTAATTTCGGTACTGTTTATCAAGGCCAGCCTAATGAGTCCAGAATCGGTGGGTCTAAACACCTTTCAACTTCATCATCAGAAAAGCTCGATGGTGCCATGTTATTGTATTGTCATCGAGGTTACGTAGGTATACCAAATTTCAGCTCAATTGGTCCCCGGGAAGTCCAAATCTTTCTTACAAAATTTTTGGATCCGAATATACTTACTTCATACACTGCAAGTTGATAAAAACCTTGTAAAAACATACTTGAATATAAGATGAGAACACCGTATGTAAGTGGTTGCTACGCCCGCTTTGGACTGGTGTTCGAAATGACATCAATTTGTTTGCAACCGCGTTTTTAGGGTTCCGTAATCAAACTATAGATTCGCCATGTACGTCCGTCCGTCAGTACGTCCGCAGCCTAGCGCAGAGACTTTTAGTACTAGAAAGCTGTAATTTGGCATGAAAATGCATATTAGTCACACCAACAAAGTGGTACAAAAAATTGTAAAAAAAAAATTTTTTTTCGGGTTCTTGGGATACAGGCGATTAAAGTGTTGTTTATACCTACTAAAGTCATCTTTTGGCACCAATTGACTTTAAATAGAAAATTAGTTATTACTTAAATAACACATTTTAAAAAAGTTCCGGGGGTGATTCTCTCAACACAGCGCTGCGTCGATCTCAAAGGCGGAGTTTTATCCGGCAAGTTTAAGAAGTCCCGTCGGAGCGTACAAAACACAATTTAGCGCGTGCCTTCTTAATTAGACAGCTTTATACGACACTGAACTCGACTCACCTGCCTGCTGCCTAAGAGACTTCTTAAACTTGCTCCGACGGGACTTCTTAAACTTGTCGGATATAACTTTACCTTTGAAATCGACGCAGCGCTGTGTTGAGAGAATCACTCCCTGTTTTCAATTATTTGAACTTGACGCTACGCTACAAACAAGGTGCGCGTAAAATATTTCACAATTTTCGAGCGAAAGTAAGTAATCCTATTTGATTCTATGTGGCAGCATATCTATGTACGAGTAGAGGTATGTCACCTTTCAACATTTGTCTTATTATCTCCAAGATCACGTAAGGTTATCGGTTTATAAACATACAATAAACAAAGTAAATATTTAATTATATTAACGAAAATTATACCTCGCAGATAATGTTTTATTCAATTGGTAACTGTCACTACTTTATCAGTTATTTATTCAGTTAACAAAGGCATTATTATAATACATACATACATACATAACGTCACGCCTTCATTCCCAGAGTGGGGTAGGCAGAGCTACAGAAATACCAACAACTGTAAACAGACTTGTTGATAATTCTGTAACCACATTTTGCACAATCAGGCCAAGAAGTTTACTAGTGTATTAGTGACAGGTTGCAAGCCCATCGCCTAACAGCACTACAAGCCTTTATTCCCTAAGTCGCCTCTTACGACATCCACGGGAAGACATGGAGTGGCACTATTCTAACCCGGCATCCACACGGGTAACTTAATGTAATTTTAAAATAAACGATCTCGTTTACATCTTTAAATCATAATTAGTGAATTGCCCGTAAGCATATAAAGTATTATGAGTCGAACATAGGTATATTATTACATAATTTTCAAGTCGGCAACTAATTTTATTATTCTTTAAGAGGATTGGAAACCTAAAAAGATCCATACAAAATGCGATACCTAACGTTTCTGTCCCTTAAACCACGTCCTATTTTTACGATTTTCGTTAGTCTAGGATCCGAGAAACTATAAAACGACCTTCATGAAACTGGTTAATGGATGAAAAGTATTTTAAATGAAGTAAATTAAATGTTGAAAAATATATTGCAAGTGGGATGAGTAAAACTTTGTTTTTGCTAGTGAATATTTTTTTTAAAACACCTCCGTTTCGGTAGACGGACGACATAGCAATCAAAAGTATGAAGCCTATAGAATATGCAAACTAAAGGTTGACTTTTTTTATAACGCAGGTAGGTATAAGCAGGTAAATCGATATTAGTAATATGCACTGGTTCTGGTTAATTATTAAACTTTATGTCAAAATAATATAACTTAAAATAATTACACACATAATTAAAATATTACGAAGAAAAATGTAGACTGTAATTTTATAGTCAACCCACTTGCAATATATTTTTAACATATTCAATTTAAATAAAAAACCATCCATTAACCAGGTCTGTGAAGTTCGTTGTATACTCGGATTTTACACTAGAATATGTTGTAGATATTATAAAACCGAGCAAGAACATGTCGGACCATGCTCAGTGTAGGGTTCCGAAGCCATTAAGTACTTACTACAAACAAAATCAACAAGTACTAACTAATTTTCTATTTAAAGTCATTTGGTGCCGTCTTAGATGATTAAATATAGTAAGTATAAAAAAAAAATCGCCTGTATCTCGAGAACTAATGATGTCTACTTAGTTGTGATAGTTTTCCTTTTAAATTAGTTAAAAGAACTTAAGATTTTTATCAAATTTTTAGTATTTGTAGTTTTGGCTGTAGGGGGGGGGACACATGACTCTAACAAAAATTAGCGCTTTATTACTTATCCTTTTTTTGAATTACTTATCCAACGACACCCCACGCTATAGGATACAGGAGAAAAAAAATCCCCGGTACGTGTAAGGGAGGTACCCAAAAATAAAATATTTTTTACATTTTATTGTACTACTTTTTTGGCGTGATTAATATGTATATTCATGCCAAATTACAGCTTTCTAGTACTAAGACTCTCTGCACTAGGCTGCGGACGGACGGACAGACATGGCGAAACTATAAGGGTTCCTAGTTTGACTGCGGAAGCTTAAAAACTAGGCCTGTACGTTTTCCTGAGAAACTAGGGACAAACTTATGTTTTCACAACAACTACAACATATTCAAACATCGCGGAAATAGGATTTGAATTTGAGGGTGAGAAACGTTGTCGCCGGGAGCGAGATAGATTGTTTTCGACAGCTACACGATTTAAGCGCCTCGGTTCACAAATCCACAATACTCTAAAGTGGACCTAACTTCGAAGACACATTAATCATGTTCCTTTGTATTTAGTGTATTCCTGGGAAGCGGATTACTTAGGTATCTAACGTTAATAAAATAATCTTAATTACCTACGTACGAAGATTAATTACAAAGTTATATGTGCGAGTGCACAAATTGTAACAACCAAATAATTGTTAGCAAACGTTTGCCAGTCGCGGAGTTGTAAGCGCAAAGTTAACTTTGCAACATCTGCAACGACGTGTAAATATAATTGTTGGTTTCCCTTCCACTCGTTCTTACCTATCTCACTTATTTGCAGTGGGTTACTTACGCAATGTTTGATCTTATATGGTGTTGATTATTCTTATCAGTATAACTATTTGGTTGTATACTTGCGTAAGAGGGTTATACCAGTACCTATTTATCTCGTCAGTCTTCAATTATGTGAAAATAGTTGTACTAAATCACTTAGCTTTAAATTACATCAAAGCTAATGGAGTTTGATAAACTATTGTTGAACTCAAAACTCAACTATGAGTTCTCGGGCTTTGTACACAGTAACTACAGCAAAGTAGCTACGAGTATAGTATAGGGAACACTACTATACAGTTAGTGCAGTTACGTCACTGACAATCAAAGCTTGGACTCTATTCTAGATCGGCAATAGCTAATGAAATTAGTTTATTTAGCATATGAAAAGAACATGGAAATCTTAACAATAACACAATTAACACACACGCACACATAACATCACGCCTTCATTCCAAGAGTGGGGTAAGCAGAGCTACAGAAATACCAACAACTCCAAAAAGACCTGTTTATAATCCTATAACCACATTTTGAACAATCAGGCCAAGAATTTTACCAGTGTATTAGTGACCGGTGCAAGCCCATCGCCTAACAGTACTACAAGCCCTTATTCCCTTAGTCGCCTCTTAGAATATCCACGGGAAGACATTTGCTAAAAAAAGGTCACCGCTCAGCTTAGTGCCACGACTATTCAAATTCAAATTCAAATAATATTTATTCAGACAACAACGAGGTCCATATTGTCGTCTTACGTACTTACTGAAACTCGTATCTGCATATTTTTTTGATATTGATAAACTTATTGCCTCTAAGTATTACTAAATGAAAACGAAATTACCAACTGCAAAAAAAATATGCAGATACGAGTTTGAGTAAGTAAGACGACGATATATTGTTAGTAAACTAAGGCTAGATTAAAATTTATTAACTAACACAGACTTAGTCCTTATAACTAGTTTCCACATCAGAGGACTGTCAAATCGATCTGCAAATACTTTCAAAACACTATTACTACTCCCGCGCAGTCTATGGAGTAGTGACGCAGTTTTCTTGCGCCAGACGGCATTAAAGCCGTGCGCGCCTCCACGAACATGGTCGACGCACTACAGTATCGTGGCAACCTTAACAGTGTCCTGAAAGCATTATTATATTGGACGCGCAGAGCATTGTAAGCCCTATGGGTATAACTGAACCACAGTCTCTCCGAGTACAATGATGTACAAAAAGCTTTGAAAAGCAACGTTTTTACTGAATCTGTACATCGAGCGAATCTGCGGGCCAGCATGTTCACCCGAACTGACAACGCTCTACGCTCCCTCTCCATAATCCCTGAGGTCTTCAGTCAACAGGTGTCCGAGGTACTTGAACCTGAACACTCTCCTTAGAGGAACGCCGTCGAGTGATATCGGTGGCACAAAACTACCAATGGTTATTCTGTGACGCTGATTTTCAGTGACGCCTGCCGAGGTGGTTGTTGCTGTAATTGCTTTTGACATGTCGCAACATGAACCAGTCAGTTCATGTAAGAATTTATTTTGTGCAATGAAGAGTGTACATACGTACATAGAAGTGTAACTAAGAGCAAGTTAGAAAATCCTTACTGCAAGTTTTGATTTTGTTGTCTACCTACCACCTACTTTTCATTCGCCGTATTTTTTATTTATTTAAGTACCCTGTGGTACTTGTCTCGATTTTAAGACAAATATTTGACGACTCGTTGGCTTAGTTGGTATCTCTACGAAGCTAGCGGTCCCGGGCTCTAAATCTGGTATGGACAATAATTGTGTGGATGTTTTCTATTTATGTATGTTTTTCTCTATATAAGTACTTATATCGTTTTCTAGTAGCCATAGTACAAGCCTAGAGCTTAGTATGGGACTAGGTCAAGTAAATTTGGGACAGTCAATGACACTTCACTCTTCAAAATCGGTCAAGCCGTTTAGGCTAGATACATACATACATACGAGCGAAAAACATTACCCTCCTTCTGGATCAGTCGTGTAAAAATATCGTACAGGGAAAGTAATCCACTTTTCTTACCCGAAAGGACCCCTCTGTACAATATCACATAATATATCACCTGTAGTTTTAGGGATCTGTCCCCGACCGGTGCCAACGGGACTTAATACTATGTCTCCGCAGTCCTCATTTCTGAATGTTTGTCTACCATTATTAAACCGGCGACGTAAAAATAATTCAACAGACGTGGTGAGGATGGAACCACAAAACAGGCGCAGAGTCCTGATAACACACAAACTCAGTAAAATAGGCACTCACACTTTATAATATTAAGTAAGTAAGATTAATACACGTGAAAAACTTAGCGCTACAAAAAAGACCTTAAATACTGAAATTAGCAGATTTACTTTTATTTTTGTAACATAGAAAGCCGAAGGAGCTAGCAAGAGAAGAATGTAAATTACTCCACCTACATGAGCAGGGCTCCTAAATATGCGTCTAAATTTATTTCAACAAAACACATTTAAAAATAATTATAGAATTTCATATTAGTTAAAACTAACTTATAAATTAAAACCCTCCATTGCACCCACTTGCGGCATCGTGCCGAGGACGCTCGCAGCATTACCCCGTTGCACTGCAATGATCAGTCGTTGAGCAAAAAATTTACAGGTGTTCATTGTTTTTATTTTTGAAAACAATAAATAACACGTCAATGGATTTTTGAAAATTCATCTGCCTTAACCAGGAATTGAACTGGTCAAATATATGACAAAACAATAAAGTCATAATATGGTTTATGATACAGTGAGAATGTGTCATTGATACATTCATACATAACGTCACACCTTTATTCCCAGAGTGGGGTAGGCAGAGCAACAGAATACCAACAACTCTAAACTTGTTGATAATTCTGTAACCACATTTTGCATAGTCAGGCTAAGATGTTTACCAGTGTATTAGTGACAGGTTGCAAGCCCATCGCCTAACAGTACTACAAGCCTTTATTCCCTTAGTCGCCTCTCACGACATCCACGGGAAGACATGGAGTGGCACTATTCTAACCCGGCAACCACACGGGTCATTGATAGTGATCTTTTATATCTACTACACATACGCCTTTAAACTAATTAAATACCAGTTAGATTCCCGGGAATCTAACTGAATTTTTGAAAATTTGTCTGCCTTATCCGGATAAGGCAGACAAATTTTCAAAAATCCATAAATACAGTATTTATTGTTTTTAGAAATAAAAGTAAATCTCCTTTGCTTAGAATTGAATTTGCGATTTCTAATATTTAAGGTCGCCTTTCATGGGCGTTCATTTTTTAAATACATATAGTTCGACTCCGAAGTCGCGAGCGATGATGTTTTGTAATTCATATGCTTTTCTTGTATCTGCCAAATTAAGGATTACCATTGCCTACTGAAAACTATCAGGGTTGGCTCATTTCAAAAATTGGAGCAAATTAAGACTAACTAGGTAAATGCCCTAAGTAGTATCGTTATAGGAGTATTCATTCCGTCTAGACTTTTCGGCGCTACCCAAAGTGGCCTGTTGAAAAACAAATTGGGTAGGTAGTTCTAAGTACGAAGCCAGCGGTCCTGGGTTCAAATCCCGGTATGTAAGATATTTGTGTGATGAGCGCGAATATTTGTTCCTGAGTCTTGGATATTTTCTACATATTTAAGTATTTATTTCTCTATTTAAGTATGTTTATCGTTGTCTAGTACCCATAGCACAAACCTAGAGCTTAGTTTGGGACTAGGTCAATTTGTGTGAGATTGTCCCCTGATATTTATTTTATTTATGATAAAAGGTAATCTAGAAGGTATATCTGTGTGGGTGTTTATAAAACAGAAAGCCCTAAAGATGGTGTGATATGAGAAAGAAGGGAGTGATCGTGAGATTAGGGCAAATAGGGATGTGTGGAAGAAAAAGACATGCCGCGTCGACCCTAGATGATTAGAATAAGGGCAACCTAAGGAGATGATGATCTATCTGTCTGTCTGTATATTCGTTAACTCCTAAACCACGCAACGGATTTTGATGCGGTCTTTACCATCAGATAATATTTCACGGAAGGTTTTTATGTGTATAATAAATTCGGTTACTTCCCGTGGATGTCGTAAGAAGTGACTAAGGAATAAGGGCTTGTAGTACTGTTAGGCGATGGGCTTGCAGCCTGTCACTAATACACTGGTAAGTGTCGGTATTTCTATAGCTCTGCCTACCCCACTCTGGGAATGAAGGCGTGTTGTTATGTATGTATGTAATAAATTCGGTTTGGTACGGGTTTTAATATGTACGGGTGGTGTTACATAAAATACGCATAAACCGACGCGAAGTGAGAGCGTGTCAAGTATTCTATAAAAACGGTTATT
Organism: Acleris holmiana; assembly: GCA_949316455.1. NCBI lineage: Eukaryota > Metazoa > Arthropoda > Insecta > Lepidoptera > Tortricidae > Acleris > Acleris holmiana. The sequence continues at coordinate 3,525,905 of OX438773.1, read as the reverse complement.
ATTTCAAAGTAAGGATTTTACTTCCTAAATATAAAGTAGGTACTAGCCGTGCCCGTGATTCGGTGCCAGAGTATTGGCACCATTGAGCTGGTCTGATGATGGAGTCGGAAGGTGGCGACAGGATCTCCGCTTAGTTCAACTTAGACCCATTGAGTTCGAATTAATTACGTGGGTCTTGCTAAAGAATAAAAAACTTAACAAAAAAACAGACAGAACCTTATTTTCATTAATCTTTTGAATTATCCTCTTGACCCACAGGAAACTTCGCCCGAGGCATAGCGTACAGCGGAGCCGCCTTCGCATCCTGGACGCACTCCGTCAAGCCCCTGCAGAAGGCTCGCAGCCTGGCTGCTATCGTGGGATGCCCGACAGGCACCAGCCGCGAGCTGATCGACTGCCTCAAGTACAGGCCTGGGGAAATGGTGGTTAGGGCGCAGACTGAGATGCTGGTAAGTGCTGGATGCTCTTCGTGAAACCCCTACAGACTCGCACCCTGGCTGAAGTCGTGGTCTGCTCCACTGGCACCAGGCGCAAGCTGATCGACTGCCTAAAGTACAGGCCTGGGGAAATGGTTAACACAGACAGCACAGACTAGAATGCTGCTGGTAAGCCCAGCGCGCTCTTTGAACCCCCCCCCCCCCCCCTTCTCTTAAGCAGCAAATGGTACTTAGCAAAGGAAGCCTGCGTTGCTGGTAAAATCTGTAGGTACAGTTCCTGCAGAAGGCAAATAATATTATATTACTTTTAGTGCGTTTTATTGTAACATATAACTGATAGGTACAATTTATTTTTCACCGCTGGTTTTTAATTTAATAGGGTTACGTATGGCTATAACTTTTGAGTACCGCGTAGCGCAAAACGACCATTAGGGTGCATATTCTCAAAAGGGTTAACGTGTTAAGTGGTATTACACTGCTCCTTAAAGGTTTCTCACTTTATTAACGTCGGAATAAGTCGCTGTTCCCGGGATTAAGTACCCCGGTCCAGGTTTTATAGGCCATTTGGACAACAATGGATAACGATATTGCAATTATCTAATACACTGAATGTGCCTATAGGAAGATATACATTATTTTAAACTGGCATAAAAACATGGGGAAGTGTTGAATAATCTTCTACAAGGTATAATAGGTGTTGGACGGGTAATAATAGGTGCTGGACGGGTTGTTGCTATGGCATGTTTTTGCGATTGTGAGATTTTTTTGGGTTCAGTGGCCAACGGAGTTATTACATTAATCCGACGATTCCCGTCTTTCTGCTACATAAACTTTTTGACAACAGCAGAGGATTTTAATTTAATGTGTTCCATTGCAAAACGAATCTCTGAAAATAATAGGTCTTTTTTAAAAAGTGGTTTATATTCAGGATTTTTATAAATCCAACCTAACCTCACCTAACCTTGTCTATACGTTAGATATTCAAGAAATTCTGAACAGTTAACGGTTTCAGCGATATAAAAAGTTATGACTATCAATAACTATATCGACAATGACATTATGATAAAAAAAATATGGGAAACAAAGGGCTCCCAAAATAATACCTATATTGATGATTAAACAGATCGCCGTTTTATACCGGATGTTGCCTGTAATAGGAGCAATAAATTGAGGGATCGTTTCCACACTACAAACGTAACAACATTTATTCTACAACTTTTGAAAATAACTTGTTGTTTACTAAATATGAATGAATTTAGATTTTCCAAGCTAGCAATGTATTGCGAAAACTACGAAGTATGTAGGCTGACAGTAGATGTCAACTAGACTATTGGATGGAGTACATTGAAAATGCTATTTAGTTTGTTCGAAAAAATCCCAAATAATAAATTACATATTTTGTAAAAGTTGTAGAACAAATGTTGCTACGTTTATGCTGTAGAAACGATTCCTCAATTTATTCCTCCTATTACAGGCAACACCCAGTACAACTTATGTTATAGGTACTTTTAAAAATGAGTGGCAGCTCGCACTATGTCTTTGTCAAAACCCGGAAGCTAGTGAAAACGCATTCCCGTGTCGGTGAGTTTTTTCTTGCCGGCTGAAGGCCGTTGGGTCTATGCCGCGTTTTTATTCGAGCAGGCATAAAAAAACTTGACCTTAGGCGCCAATCATTTACTTCTATAACATTTACACAGATACAAAATTGTCCAATTGTTTACTTTATTAATTAACAAATTCGTCTAAAGATTGTTAAAAAACTTAAGATACTTTGATGTACGTATGTACTTATCTGAATAATGATTGATGTCAGTGTATTTACGTATCCTTAATGAGGAAATACGTAACCATTAACAAGACAACATGAAATTGGCCGTTATTCTCATATCAATTGATATAAAATATTTACTTAAGTAATTTACTCCAACATGCACGGAAATGTTACCGTTGTAAAAATAACCCGCAAAATTCTGCGTTCCAAAGCAAAACTTAAAAAAAAAAACATATGGCAGCGGCTGCGAAAATTGTATGAAAGTTTCTTATTTCCTGCGTTTTTAGGGTTCCGTAGTCAAACTAGGAACCCTTATAGTTTCGCCATGTCCGTCCGCAGCCTAGCTCAGAGACTCTTAGTAATACTAGAAAGCTGTAATTTGGCATAATTATACTCGATTACATTAGTCACGCCAACAAAGTGGTAAAAAATAACTTTAAAAATATATTTTTTTTATGCGAAGTGTTGGCCACAATGTAGACCGAGGATCTGGCGAGAAGGCAATAAATGCTTCTTCGCATTATTAATTCTGGTTCCCCTTCCCTTCCAGGAGTTCCCATTCCTCGAGATGTTCACGCCGTTCACCCCGACTGTGGAACCCGCGGGCACCCGGAACCCGTTCCTGAACCAGTATCCGTTCCATGCAGCGAGGAATGGAGCGATGCATAAGCTGCCTCTAATCACCTCTGTCACTTCAGAGGAGGGGCTTTATCCAGCTGCAGGTAAATACATAGACTCGTCGTGGAATGCATTGCGTACAGGCAATAAATAAATAAAATAAATATCATATTCTTGGTCTAATTGTGCAAATTGTGGTTATATAGTTAAAAGTGTGGTTAGTGTGGGTACAAGCCTTTTTAGATTTGTTGGTATTTCTGTAGCTCTGCCTACCCCACTCTGGGAATGAAGGCGTGATGTTACGCATGTATTTATATCATAAGATAGTTAGATAGATCAAAAGATGCAAACAAGAACTCACACACACATGCACACACGCACACATAATCAAACACAACGTAGTACCATGGCAAGTAAGCTCACACTTTTGTTCCTTTTATGTCCCCCCTAAATTTCTCCTTGATCAGTTTTCATACAATAAAATTCCGTAATTGGCCTAAGTATAAGCTTTCTGTATCATACTAATATTTTTTCAATATTGCGCTGTGAGTTTATTGAATAAATATAATAAATTAGCGGACAATCTAGCAAAAATTGACTTAGCCCCAAACTAAGCTGTAGGCTTGCACTAGACAACGATAAACATACTTATATACAACAGAAAAATAAATACATAGAAAACATTCAAGACTCGGAAACCAACACTCATGCTCATCACACGTCATGTCCATAACGGGAATCGAACCCGGGACCGCTAGCTTCATATGCCGTCACTGCCAACTAGGCGGTCGTCGTCCCAGGATTCTGGACTTGAGTTTTGAGGTCCGGTTAGCCTTAAGCTGCACATTTTAGAACTTTATTACTTCTTCTTCTACTCTTAAGTCATTTACTGCTTACCAAGGCCTACTTAATGAGTCAAAACTCGGTGGGACTACGTTTAGTATAGCGGAGATCCTGTCGCCACCTTCAGGCTCCATCATCAGATCAGCTCGATGGTGCCTTATTATTGTACTGCCATCAAAGTTACGTAAGTATACCACATTACAGCTCAATCGGTCCCCGGGAAGTGGTTCAAATCTTCCTTGCAAGATTTGACCTGTTCCTAAGTGTATGTGTTATGTATAGAACAGAACATCGGTGATACAATTCAATAAGTTGCAAAATGTACCTAATTGACTTACTCGCTAAGGTGTATTTTTCACCGTATTTATTTTGTTAGTTACGAGCTAACCAGTATCACCGACGAGAAGACTCAGATAAATACTCGCGCTCATCACACAAATACCTTTATTGAAAATTTCTTAAACTTCAGTATACCAAACGGCCTCCGACATCCTGCCCCACCTGGAAACCAACTGGGACCAGCTGGCCAGCAACATCTTCGAGTACAATGACACCCTACCCCTCAGCCAGAGGCCTGAGGTGGCCGCCAAGATCAAGGAGCACTACCTGGGGGGCAAGCCCGTCAGTCAGGAGACGTTTAAGCTATTGGTTCAGGTTGGTTAGGTTATCTATATAAAAATGAATCGCTGACTGTGTTGCTAAGCGCAAATCTCGAGAGCAGCCGAACCGATTTCGCAAATTCTTTTTTTATTGTGTTTGTGACTGTCACGAGAAGGTTGTATGTAAGTAATTTTAAACGTTGGTTCATTAAGAAAGAAAGAAAGAAAGAAAGCACACAGAGCGAAAGTACCTAACAATATTTTACAGCACAGTTGTATAACAAATATCTATATAATAAAAAAATTTCGCTGAATGTGTTGGTAAACGCAAATCTCGAGAGCAGCTGAACCGATTTCGCTTATTATTATTTTTCATTGTGTTCGTTACTGTCAGGAGAAGGTTTTTATGAAAGAAAAAAACTAAAAAATCCACCGGGAAAGTCAGAAATTTGAAGCGGGGCGAAGCCGCTGGCGGGCCGCTAGTATTACAATACAATCTTGGCAGTTACCACGCAGAGCACACGCGGGTGTGCACTGGAGCCCAGCAATGTGTGCGGATTAATAGATTCTGGCTCAGCATGTGTTGTGCGAGAACACCTCCAAAAAACGGGGAAGTGCGAAATATACATATTCACTAAAATACATGCATAAAGAAAATTAGTTAACTTTACGTGTAACTAACTATACAATTAGTCAAGAACTTTTTGATTGGTTGCCAAAATTGATTTGTCCTAACTCTTATTTATAGGCAAGTGTATGGGCTAACGCAAACGTTCGCAATAAGGCCACCAATATGCATACACATTACCCCCCTTTTTGGCTAGTCGGGTAAAAATATATCAATGACCTATGGTTACTTCCCATGTTTTTTTGACACATAAAAACCAAAAGTCGTCGGGCCGTAAAACCTCTGTAGTACAAACAATCTATAAACAATACAATATACTACAAATACCTACACTTTGGAAATACATATCGATGAAATTCTTGGGTACGTATCATAATATATAAACTTCAAAATACATAATGGTTCATAATACATAATGATCATATTGATCATAATTATATATTGCTTATTTTTCTGAAACCGTAAACTTTTCAGGATTGTTATAAAACAAACCTAACGGGTTTCTAACCTATGGCCTTTTAAAAAAACCTGAAAGTTTACGGTTTCTGGAACAGAACTATTATTATATTATGTCTAGACCCCGGATTCTTGTCGCAATGACGTCACAATAGGGTAGTTTGGGGAGTAAATGGAACGGTGTTAATTAATACAGAAAAAAATACTGTTTTTAACCTAATAAATTTAAATAACAAGGCATTGACGACAAAAATGATCTAGTCAATTGATCAAAATTATTTTTTGGTACCTACATAACTTCAAAGCATACATTTGTAAGTTAAACTGGATATTGACAGACAAAAAGTGGGCGACCGAACAAAAACCAGTTTAATGTACGAACAAATGTATGGTTTGCAGTAATCGAAAGATAACGTTGATCAATTGAATAGGTATTTTTTTATCGTGAATGCCTACTTGGTTATTACAATTAGTTCGGTTAAATCCGGCAGTTTTTCGTATTAAATAACACCGTTCCATCCAGTAAATGGAACAGCGGAACATAATTAAACATATTATTAGAATTATCTTTATCAATTAATCAGTTTTAAGCTATACTACCTAATTAAGTTTTGACCTAAGATATAAAATATCGTGAATACCTGATTATAATTATTTAATTCCGTAATACAGCAATAGACTAGGTTGCCGTATTAATTAACACCGTTCCATTTACTCCCCAAACTACCCTATTGTGACGTCATTGCGACAAAAATCCGGGGTCTAAATGTATGTCCATTATGTATTATGAACCATTATGTATTTTGAACTTTATATATTATATACAATCCCGAAATTCTTGCACGGCAGGCAACAGGAGGGTATATCCACGAGTATTTATAGTAATATTGTAAATGTGAAAGTAACTCTGTCTGTCTGTCTGTTTGTTACGCTTTCACGGATGCTGAACCGATTTTGATGAAATTTGGTATGGAGTTAGTTTGAGTCCCGGGGAAGGGTACTTTTATGCCGATAAATTGGACGGTTCCTGAGGGAATAGCGATAAACAACTGTTATGCGGTTGGAGTCGCGGGAACTATAACTTGAGCAATACACACAATAGGGATATAAGCTGTGTAGGGACGTACGTGAACAAAGCATGAGCTCATTACGTATTCATAGTATCCTCCTTACTAACACGTCGCACAGTGGGAGATCGGAGGAAAAAAGTCCCATTTCGCTAGGTTCTAAAACTGCATTCTGGCCATAATTTATGTGAAATAGACCCCTTGACTAAGTTAATTCCAAAGTATTTATCTAACAGGTTACTTATAAGAACGTTACTCAGCTGTCTAACTGGACTAGACTGCGCGCGTTGCATTTTATACGAAATTTGATGGTTATTTTGAAATGTGAAATCACTAGTAATAAGGCGATATTAATAAAATAAAAATAATAACAATAACATAACACACACATGTTTTGTACTATTGGAAAAGTATATTTGCGTTCGTGAAAGGCCGTGTTTTTTTATTGCTTAATTTTTTATGTGGTTATCGATTTTCATCAGGTTTTTGAAAAATAAACGCTTGTAACTGTCTTGCCATCCACTGCCTTCCAGTGAATTATGTATCAAAACATTCTTTGAAGTCTTGACTATCATCATCTATTAGTATTAGCTGCTACAAAGTGCAACTTTAAGAGATATCTTAATTACAACTAATTAACCTAATAACTCCTGTTAAAATGCATGTTTGCGTAAACCTCTTTAATGACGGTAATTAACTAATATATCAATGAAAAACATTAAAATAGGGTAGAATAATATATTTATATTCATTTTCGGGTATCACATCAAGAAAGTAACATCGAATTTAACCATGTCTACTTTCAGCATTTCCAATAAGGAATTTGTTGACATTTTGCTTTTAAGCTGTCGGGAAGTGCACAAGTGTCTCGAAAATATCAAGACCAAGTACTCTGCTCTTGTTCATGATGATTTGGAGCAAGTTTATCGTCACCTAAGCCGGCATTTCATACCTGCGTTTTCAAAGAAGTGGAAGCAATTGGCCAGAATTAAGGCTAAGTTTTACAATAAAAATGAAGCCTGGTTGCAGCTGGCATTTACTTTGCCGGCATCTTCGGCAGCAGCAAAGAGTCCAGAAGAAGAAGAAGGCGAGCCTGGACCTTCGAAGCGGTCACGAATGGGACGTCCAGAAAAATCCATTCAGGAATGCTGCGACCGCACAAATCGCTACAAAGTGAGGACTTTATGCGACAATTACCCTCAAGAGATGATTATGAAGGCTGCTAGCAATCTGGAAGAAGAAAAATTAGACTCCACCAAGTTTTCGCCAGAGCAAGCATTGGCATTGTTCTTGAATGCTTCTTTGTCGAAGCATCAACACGAGATTATAAAAAAAGCGACGCAGGACTGATTGGACAATTAACTGAAGAGGCGCAAGAAACACGGAACAAAGACTATCGCCATTACAGGTTGCATCATGCCAGAAAGTGCTCTCGGGAGAGTACCAATAATGATGTTATTAACATGCTGTTGACTTCATCTGATCCTTTCATATACAACTTAAGAAAGGAACCAAAAAAGAAACATTTTCCCTTAGACGAGGATGCAAAAAAACTACTCAGTGACGCCTGAACGTCAAGTGTTTAATTAATTATAGTATGTATATAATGTATTTTTAAAATATAAACTTTTTATGTTTTCAATTCGTAGAGCTTTCATTTTTAATAAAATATACATTTACTAATTACAAATGCATTTTTTCTTATTTTAAGCCTTAACTTCCATAGAAAACCCATTTTTTAATCACTTCACTGACTGATAAACACTAATGATGTTAAATCTTATTATAATCACTTAGTCCTATCATAATATTATCATAACACTAATTATTAACAGTAATAAACAACCGTAAGGACTTTTTTCCGCGCGCCCATACACCGTCTCCCACTGTGCGTCGCTAGCTCCCCGGAACACGTGGCGTTTATAAAAATGTTGATTATTCTATTACAAAGCAGACCATTCAGTAGAATATTCAGCGAGCTTAAGTCCATCCAAACTTTTTAAACTGGTCCACTCTGGATTTTAGCAAAACACAGTAAAGCTTGCTTTGCAATTATGTTTTTAGAACGGCGATTTTGATAGGTAATAGTTATTTGAGCAACAAGAGAGCAAAGTTGGTTTTTGCTGCGAGTGTTGATTTAAAATCCCGAGCAAGTGAAGGATTCTAGAATTTAATCACAAGCATAGCAAGTGATTTTAAGTTAGAATCCTGAGTGCAGCGAGGGATTCAAAGACACGAGATGCAAATAACTTTGGTCTTGTGTTGCACATACAATTTTTCACCTTAGCAGCGAGAAAATATAACCTTTATCTACACACATATCATAAACCTTCTATGATGCGTTCAAAAGCATAAAGATAAACTATTTTGTTAGAACACAATTCTTATTTGTGAAAATGTTATTGTTATTTTTGCTTAATAATGACATCAAATTCGATATCAATTATTACATTCAAATTTCGAACATCTTTGAAAAACAAAGCATTATTTGACCTCGATTCTAATATCACTCGAGATGACATTTTATTCGAAATGAAATGTCAGTTGCATACAATTATGACAAATCTCGCTTGTTACTTGATATCGAACGATATGATAGTAGAGGCTGACTCTAGTTTGTCTTTGAATTAAAAAAAAACTACGGGTGCCGCCATTTTTGACGTTCTATTTGTCTAGTCACAAAAAATAGTTTAGTTTGTTTTGTTTTTTTATAATAATATATGTTAAAGCCTGACAACATTCTATTGGCCCTATTTCAATACATATTTGTATTGAAATAGGGCCAAATAGAATCTTCTCAGGCTTTATGTAGATTGTACTGTACATAATTAGGCATTAAAACACTCGTGTGGTGTTATTATGTAACAGTCACATAAACTACTATAAGGTAAAAAAATAATGGTAAAAATAAAACGACTTCTCCCAGCCGCCCGTGCGCCCCGCCCCACCTTGGCCACGAAACAAAAATTAAAAACTTACTTTGTCAAACGCTTGCAGCAAAATCGAATTTTGCTCACTGTTTTTAAACAGCAAAACCACCCTTTATGAGGTGCTGAGTGAAAAGTAGATTTTTCTACTCGCTTACTGTAAACCGCTATGATTAATATCGTTGACGGTATTGGAGAACCACCTATAGCGACACCGAAGCGTGAAAACTGTTCTATAATGCGCGTTGCTTAGTAATAACTGTTCGGTTATAACCATTATAGCATTGTTATTACCTTTTCTGGATATGAGTCCATTGTCTGTCTTCTTTATGTCTATTTTTTTCTTACTTCAGGCTCTTGGCGACCGCCTGTTCGCGGTAGACGTGGGCAAGCTAGCCCAGATCCACGGGCAGCTCTCTGGGCAGCCCACGTACCTGTACCGGTACTCCTTCCGAGGGGAGAAGAGTCTGTCGAACATGATGGCCGGCAACAACAACAACTACGGTGAGGAATTGAATTTGCAGTTAAGGGTTCCATAGTCAAACTAGGAACCCTTATAGTTTCGCCATGTCCATCCGTCCGTCCGTGTCGGTCCGTCCGTCCGTCCGCTGCCTAGCTCAAAGACTCTTAGTACTAGAAAGCTGTAATTTGGCATGAATATACAAATTAGTCACACCAACAAAGTGGTAGAATAAAATTTTGAAAAAAAAGTTGTTACTTATATTTCCTAAGTGGAGTAAGGAATCCATTCAGGAAATATTAAGTTTTAAAGCGCTTTTGTTACACTCAAGTGTCGTCGTCGTCCCCCCCCCTTCCCCGTCCCACCCATACAGCCAAAACTACAATTACTAAAGATCTAAAAAAACTATTTCTGCCTATTTTAAATATTATGTCACCTTATAGGAGTCAGCCACGCTGATGACGTGATGCACATCTTCAAGTTCCCCCAGCTGTTGTCCAACACAGCTGATGACCGCAAGATGACGGAGGGCCTGATCGACATGGTCTACAGCTTCTCCACCACTGGGTAACTACCTCATTCTCCTTTTTTATGGTTTGGAGAAGGTTAACGTACACAGGCCACCTGATGGTAAGTGGACTCTGAAGTACGGCATCCAATCCCGCATGTTATTTGTGAAATTGATATTTGGGAGGACGTTTGTTAACTACTTGCTAATCCCGCAAATCCCGGGGATCCCACACAGGTCATCCCGCTCCTTGCGGGAATGATGCATGATCTCCTTATTTCGACATCCCGGTATACCAAAATTGGATGCCCTACTCTGAAGCCCATAGACATTTGCAATCGGTGACAATTTAAGCCTGTAAATGCGTTGGCAACCCTAGATGGAATACCTCTAAGCTAGCCATAAAACTCTCGTAGTCAAATAATACGGGTCAGTGCGTTTTTCATACTAAAGAGGCTATTTCGAAGCCTTGATTGCCTTGAGCCAGGGGATGCTTTTAGTGAAATCTGACGATAGATACCCCGCGAGCATTGATACAGGACTTCCAGAGTGCCTAGGATACCCACCTAATTGGCAAAATGGCAATAAAATGTAAGGAAATCCAAATGACCCAAACTCCCCAACTCTCTCGCTATGGTGTTAACTGATTGTGCGATCAGTAAGGTAGGGTAACAGCACCAGTGGCCAGCCAGGAACCAGTGGTCAGCCCTTTGCTTTATTGGTCATAAATATCGCTACAATTAGAATAAACGAATCACTTGTACTTAAATAGATACTTTGATTCCTCATTGGTTAATATGTCACGCGATAGGTGTGGCAGGGGAACAGGGGGGAGAAATAAACTCGTTCTTACAGGTGACGGCGGTCGAAAAGAGCAGTAGTGTCATGTCCGCCATATTTATTACTTCACGTGGTGTTCTCTTAAAAGGTAAGAAAAAACATGTTTTATTGTTATATGTGATAGTATTTTATGCAATTTGGCTTTATGTATTACTTAAGTATGGAATTATAATTAATTTAAATAAAAATATCGCTGATTTACGTAAATATTGTGGGGGCTGAGTATTGGGTACTACTTTTTTATAAAAGATCCAATGGTCGGCCCCCCGGGGCTGGTCACTGGGTTCTTGACTTATTTTTAAAATTACGAGAAAAAGTGGCTATTAGAACCGTTAAATTTAAATTTTCCAATGTAGTAAGGCATGTCCTTTCATATTCCTCAAAAAAACCAGTGGTCAGCCGCATTAAACATTTTATTTTCACGCGGCTGGCCACTGGGTGTTGTAGATCCAGTATTCAGCCCCGATCTAGCTGGGTACAAACGAAGATACTGTTAATTGACCGTCCATAGACTTTAATACGCTGCGATAAGGTTTATATTTGTTTGTAAGTGTCTTCGACTGTACCCATTTTAGTGGTATTTTTAATCAAGGACGTTGGTAGACAATATTTTAGTTTTACCTGAAATAGTTATAAAGTGTATTTAGGTAGCTTGTATCTCAATAATTGAGAAGGTAAGTACCTATGTAAATATTTTTTGATAAATAATTCTGTATACTTTTTTCAGCTCAAAATGCCGACAAGACAAACGTATCCTCCAGAGAAACTCTCTTCCGCCATGCAAGCCATACGAAACGGAGTGCCGATAAGAGAGGCTTGTAGAACGTTTGGAGTTCCTTAAGGCACACTACAAGATCGGTTTCATGTTAGTATCCCAGAAGGCCTAAGAAAAATGGGTCCGGATTCCATTTTAAATAGAGCAGAAGAAGCGGCACTGGTGGATTGGTGCCAAAACTTAACAAAATGCGGGTTTCCCTTAAAGACTAATAATTTATTCAATACGGTCCAAGCAATAGTAAAATCCGACGGAAGACCTAATCCTTTCGTAAATGATAGACCAGAAAAAAAATTGCTTAAATCCTTTTTTCGAAGAAACCATTCCTTATCTATACGAACAGCTGTAGTTTCTAAGGGACGAGCAGTAATAATAGAGGAGTATATAAGAAAGTGGTTTCAAGACTTGACAGAGTTTCTCAAAGAACACGATGTTCTGGATATAGTGGATGATCCTAAGAGAATATTTAATGGTGACGAAACAAGTTTTGTGACTTGCCCAAAAACTGGGAAAGTGATTGCTCCTAGAGGCTATAAAAACATTTATCAAATTGTCAAAGGAAGTGAAAAGGAAACAATTACTACTTTGGCGGTTTTTTCAGCAGATGGAGATATTTTCCACCATGCGTAGTATTTCCTTATGTAAAACCTCCCAAAAAGTTGTTCTATTATGCCAGTTGACTGGTTACTTGGGAAATCTGATAGGGGGTGTATGGAAACCGACATATTCTATGATTGATTATATTCGTGGAGGATTCAATAAATGGCTTAAAGATAATGATGTGCTTAAACCTGTGATACTCTTTGTTGATGGCCAAAAGAGTCATTTAACGATGAAAATAAGTGAGTTTTGTTATGATAACAATATTATACTCTATGCACTTCCACCCAACACTACCCACATGATGCAACCCGCTGACGTAAGTGTATTCAAACCACTAAAATCGGAATGGAAGGATACAATACAATACAATACAATACAAAACACTTTATTGTCCACCAAACAAAAACATTACACAGAATTTTCACAATTTAGAAGACCCAGGTAAACAACAGGCGGTCTTATCGCTGATTAGCGATCTCTTCCAGACAACCTTAGAAGGGATAAGGTGCAAGTTAAAACAATTTACACGGTAGGTGGTGCAGACCAATTTCGAACAATTACAAGGAACTATGCTAGCTATAAAATACAATATACCTATAAATACACTCTTACCAAACTAATAAATAGATAATCAAATATATATTAATACAAACTAATACATTATAATGACTTACATGAATAAATAGATAGTAATAAATAAATACATACATAAATGTCAATACATCCACATCAGGGAAAAAAAACAGCCACACGACAGAAATGCATAGTGAGAGAAATGTGCTGAGACAATACAATTAAGACTGCGACAAAAAGTGCTCAAGGAGAAGTTTCTTAAATACAGGTAAACGATCCACAAGTGGTCATCTCTACCGGAGAATGCTAACAAATGTTTGACAAAGGCCACATTTGGTCCATTGTGCCACAAACCAAGTGTTACAAAAAAATAACCTACAGGATACAATAAAAAGCTAATAAAAACTATAAGAAATAAAAGAAACTTAAATAATATCGTTGATTTTGATATAAATAAAGCTGATTTTCATCTCATGCTTACTCATAGTTATGAGGGCTGAATACTGGGTTCATCGAGGCTGATTATTGGATTTTAGAGGCTGACCACTGGCAAAAAGTGCAATTTTTTGTTTTAACTTAAATATATATTTTATAAAGAGGAATATTGTTTTTGACATGTGTTGTTTAAAAACTATAATAAACAATTAATCCAATCATGTGCTACGTTTCATTATCCGACGAATCCTGTAAAAATGCCAGCTGTTCAAACTTCAAAAAGTCGTTATGAGGCTGACCACTGGTACTGTTACCCTATCTTAATAACTTTTGGCCTCCTCTATTGAACCTCGGAGTATCCACCATTAAACCTCACTCAAAACAACCCCTGGCCACGCTCGAGAAAAGACTTCCCCGCTATACAACTGACCCACTTATGTACGACGCGTTAGTTAGTAGTAACCCAGCCTACGAAGCTAGCAGTCCGAGGTTCGATTCCAGGTATGGGCCCATGTTGAGTGCGAGTTTTCTATGTTACATAGGTAATCGTGAATTATCGGTTTTAACCCAACATCCTCGGGACTTCACGGCCCACCCGCCGCCCCTTAAATACGCCTATGACAAGGTAATTGCACCTGAGTCAGATGTTTTCTTTGTATGTTTATGGTTTCCTAGTACCCATAGTTGAAACTAAAGCTAATTTTGGAACTAGGTCAAAACTTCGAAAGGCGTTTTCCATAGGTTTCAATACAAGCTTTAGTTATACATGGAACAAACGAGAATCAGCCGATATAATTTAATGTGATGCGTTTCGTTATATTTTCCAGCATTCCAAAAGTAACCTACAATGCGCCGGAGTGGCAACCAGTGACACCGGAGAAACTGAACTACCTGGAGATAGCGTCTCCGAGCAGGATCGAGATGAGGAACAACCCTGACTTCGGCCAGAGGGCGTTCTGGGACAGCCTCGGATTCATAGAGAATGAAAGATACCACGTCAACTTGAAAGACGAACTTTAAACTAAAAGAGTTAGGTTATGGGCCCTGTTTGGAAGTTATCGGTTCACAATTTAAAAACGCCGTAAAATTTTGTATACGTTTTGTATAGTTTGGAGTAACCAGAGTTGGTGAGGCTATTCGTTTTAAATAAAATGTATTTTAACGATATATTTGAAAGCCCGCTGTTTTTTTAAATGGATGTATGAATTGTGTAGTTAATTAGTTTATTTAGGAGTGATGAAGAAGGAAGAAATTATTTGGATCTTATGAATAAATGGTTTTATTGATAACATAACCACTAAATGAAATACATTAACTTGTTTTATTTACCAATTAATACCTGGAGTCTGGGACTCCAACACAGACGGAGTCGTTTATCGCTACTCACGGGGAAAAGAGCCCTATGACCTTCCTCGGAGTTCATGCTATTTCGAGGCCCAAATTTCATCGAGATCGGTTCAGCGGTTTAGCCATGAAATTAAATACTAGTTTTTTGGCGCGACTCCATCCGCGTAGAAGTCGTTTATCGCTGTTCTCTCGGGAACCGTCCAATGTTTCGGGATAAAAAGTAGCCTATGTGCTAATTTGAATCTATAATACTCTGTCCGTGCCTAATTTTATCCAGATCCGTTCTGACGTGATTGAGTAACAAACATACAAACTTGCATTTATTCATAAATATTCGTCAGTGGGCCTCTAGTTATTTTGATAAATCAAACACGCAACTGTACAACATACATACATAACATCACGCCTTCATTCCCAGAGTGGGGTAGGCAGAGCTACAAAAATACCAATAACTCTAAAAAGACTTGTTGATAATTCTGTAGGTAATCAGTTTTTGCACGGGAAGACATGGAGTGGCACTATTCTAACCCGGCAACCAGACGGGCAACTGTACAAATGAGTCATTATTAAGCCAATAATATAAAAAGTACCTATTTGTCATAACTTTACATTGATGACTGTGTATCTTTAAACCACGCGGGGCTCGCCTCACAACTGACATGGTACGGTCGAACGGGTGCAGACTCGTGGTCACCCCAGTTTGTCACCCCAGTGCCTTTCGACGGAGCCCTGCCTATGGCAGGGCTCCTATTTCTGAGCGATTTGCCCTTCGGGCATCTTAAGATACCTAACGAACCTAACCTACCTACTTTTGCGGAATAAAAATTATTTCTGACGAATAACCGACTAAAGCGAATAGCACTGGGGTGACAAACTGGTGTGACCACGAGTCATCCGCTGGTCGAACTCATAGTAGCTGAACACTTTAGTACCTAGTCGCGGCTAATGATATTGTAAATTCAAACCACACTCAGTTTAATACGTTATTGCGACACTGTACTAAAATGTGCAGCTACCTACTTATGAGTTCAACTGTACGCCGTTGTCGCGACAATTAATTTCGCTCGAACGTCAAAGGTAATCAATTATGACAATCATCTCCATCTAGCGGTAACCTTTGGGATTACAGTTCTGTCATTTTCACCCTTGACAGATAACCCCTTGAGAGACCTTAATAATAACGTTATGAAAAATATCGTTATCCTAACGCCTTATTTCGTTAGTCTAGTAGTGTAACTTTCAAATCAATTTAGATATGCGGTGATTTTGTGTATGAGCGGGCCCACCTTTTGGATTTGATATCATACCGCCTTTATGATATCAAATCCAAAAGCAGCGACGATGTTGGAAATTATAGGTATGCAATTAGCGGCACTAACACTTGCCGAAGTCCTTAACCCAAGATAGACTTCAGGCTCTTACAAAAGAGTTCTTTTTCACATTACATATTCGGAAAGGGAACTTTTCTTCCCTGCTAGGAGGGATCAGTGCCACTTTTCTGTTCAAGGACATTTTGTTGCCTGTTAAATTAGATAATTTCAGCACTTTTAGACAGTGTAAATAAATCAATTTGTTTCATCACTTAGATCTTTTACTTTCTTCATAGGTGATGTGAAAAGCAGTATTGTGTCACACGGTAGCAAAAATATTTCCACCTTGGGCGTTACCACTTGAATCCCTCACTAACGCTAAGGATTATATTTTAGAATCCTTCGCTTCGTTCAGGATTCAATGTACGCCCTCGCCGTAAATGTAGTTTACTCTCTAGTAGCATTGTAATTCAAACCTCGTCGCATTAATCATAGGGAGCATTTTATATTTGGCATTACGTCCTCAAGCAAGAACCTGAGGAGCTCGGGATGCCGGAAGCTATGGCTGCCCTTAGAAAAAAGGGCTTACGTCTCATAAAACCGCGTAAGTATTAGTAACCTTATTCCTTAAGATGTGAGGTAAATTTGCATTTCATTTAGAAAGGCAGATGGACGCAGTGCACTGAACCGCTTCAGGGTTTAAGGACAGAGGGTCAGTCTCGTAGTCACACCGAATTGTCACCTGTCACCTGTCATTTTCAGTATGGTGAAAAAGGGGGCAGGTTGTCACACTTGTCCCTTTCGTCGGAAATTCGTACAGAAATCATTTTTATTCCGCAAAAGTAGGTAGGTAAGGTTCGTTAGGCTTCTTTAGATGCCCGAAAGGGCAAATCGGGCAGAGGTAGCTGTGCCGCAGGCAGGGCTCAGTCGAATAGCAGTGGTGTGACAACCTGCCGCCTATTTCACCAACCAGACAATGACAGTTGACAGGTGACATTTAAGTGTACATGGCGCAGCTTATATGGTAACCAGTGATATATGTATATGCGTGTTAACTTTGCAATGTATACCAAGTTGTCACCTGTCACGTGTCTTTGTCAAGATGGTGAAATAGGGGGCTGGCGTGACCTAGACTCCAACCCCAAGGACCGATCTGTTAGGGTATATCTAACTAAAATGTAAAATAAAATTACAAAATACAAATTTATTATAACCAAATGCAACACCACACCAACATAAATAAAAAGTTCAGTCGTTACAAAACCAACTATCCATGAACCTACCCAGATGGACCAAACTTATCTACTACTTACAAATATGACTGATTTATCATGAAAACTTAAATTAACAAAAGCAATGAAAGAATCAGCTTAAACTCATTACTTCTTACAACTATCTTGCGAAACAAATAAATACACCTTGCAACATAAAATGCATGATGAAAGAAATTAAGGAAACTAAAAGCTCTTTAAAATGCGAAAACATTTTCAATAACAAACAACAGAAATTAATGAATAAGTACCTATCTACTGATAAGACGCTATTTATAACGTAGACAGTTCCTAAAAACTACATAGGCACAAAATTATCAAGTCCATTAAAACTGTAATATTTTAAAAATACAACAACTCTTGGCGCAACATGTTTTGCCTGTTACATCATTTTATGTTAACACCATCAAATTTATAGAAAAATACATTTTTTTTTTTTTATTTATCTTGGTGAAAGCAGAGTAGCAGACTCATGTTGACTTGCAAGCTACAAATGATGGTTTCATAAGAACTGCCACAAACGGATTAAGCTGCTATTAATGGATTATTATCTACAAATGAGAAAACCGCTGCTTCCAGTTACAAGCGTAGCGTGTTATGCTTTATGGCAGCAAATCTGACCAACACATTAACGTAAAATACAAGTATGTAAAATAAATACAGGCTTTTCAGTTTAAATTTTAGAGTATTTTTATAAGGACAGCTCTCACACAATCATAGGTGACACATGTTTCATTGGCTCCATTTATAATAGCTCTTTTGAAACAATCTTTGCCTGTAGATTTTTTAATAACAGGCCATAATTACATTAACTGCCTTCATATGCCATTATACTCATTATTCATGCCGCCAGTGTGATATTGATTGAATTTCAAAGTTAGAAGATTATATAATTATGAATAACATTTATATAATAGCATTTATGTTTTTAATCAAAGTTACATCTTGTAAAATGAGTAATTAGGAAGTTTTTGTCCGGAACTCTTATAGAATATAGCACTTCTCAGGATAATCACAGAAATATTTATTTCCACAGACTGGCAGAACCAACATCCACCAACAAAGAGATAACAAAACTCAAGAGGAGTGATGAAGATTATTTCCATTACATTTGCTTTATATCATTAGTTATTTTTGTCTCTAAGATCTAAGTTATGTTGAAAGATGGAATTAATATTACCAAAGACATTTTTTTTAAAAAGAGGGTAGAATATTTAACATCTGCTTGTTCAGCAGTAGTCATTTAGCAGTAGGGGACTTTTACACAAGAGAAATCAGAAGGAGAGAGTCAATGTTTGTTTCAGTGCTAATGACCACTGGGAAGCTAAACAAACAATCTAAGTATGTTTATCAGTTAATATTAGCTTTCCAATTAGCAAATGCGAATGGACTTTACACTAGGCATATTGAATTACTCATCCTTCTTGGAGTCTCCCTCGCTGGTGACAGTAAGCCTCTTTTGCAGCTTGCTGTGCTCCTCTGTGAGCCTATCATACTCCTTCGCCAGGCTTTCTGCTTGGGACTTGACTGCTTCTTTGTCTTTCTTTTCCTTTGAAAGATCCTTCTCCAAAATACTGAGCTGAGTCTTCAGCTCTTCAAGCTGCTTCTTGTTAGTTTCGTCACCAGCTCCAGCCTGGGCCAGAAGAGACCTAGCGGCCACAGACGCGCTCTGCGCCTGTCTGAAGTTAGCCTCGGACTGCGCCAACAGGGTCGCCAACTCGGAAATCAACTGCACCAACCGGCGAATAACGACGAGCAGGAATAGGGCAAAACCGGAAATATAGAAGTTTCTCTGTGCTCGGAACAGACGCATGTTACCTTGCATTTCAGCGTCAAGGTGCTGGTGGTCTGTAGATTCAACATTTGAATACTTCTGCATCTCACGAATAGCGTCGAGCAGGCATAGCACCAACACTCCAATCAGGATGATGAAGTATACCGACGCTTGTCCGCTTATATAAGCAAGGAATTTTGATCTGAACAACTTCTGCCATTTCGAAGGGCTCGCGATCGGCAAAGCGAGCAGACATACGATGGCTATTTCGGTGTACAAGAACGCCGCGATGATGGTCCACTGTAGACTCATGATGGTATTTGTTTACTTTTCCCCGAAGTTTACGTGCTGCGACTACGGCAACAAAACACAATATGATGGAAGATTTGAACAGTTTACTGCAATTGAAAAATATCGGTGAGTCACAACTCCAAAGTCAAAGAAAATAATGAAATAGTGACGTGTACCTTTATGGTACCTTCGGCAGTTGACAGCCGGCAAACGTATCGTAATCACTAAAAATAAAACAAGGAAAAAGTATTCTTGTCAATGCAATGAAATCTAGTAAATAAGATGCTATTACTATAAAATACATAATTTAGTTTTAGTCCTTCATTTATATTAAATCACTTTTCCCTAAGAATTTTGTTAAGAGTGGTTTCTAAACGTTACTTTACGTTTCGTTATAGGCATTTCCAAACTGTATATGGTTTAAATAAAGACAAAACGTGCGCACTACGGAACGTGTTTGTCAAATTTGACAAAAGGAAGGCGAACACCACTGACGTCACTTTGCCCGAATTTGTGTATTTGAATTAAAATCACATTTAATTTGATAAACAGTCCCTGAATTTATTTTGTATAGAAAATGGCTGATCCGAAATACGAAAATCTACCAGGAATAGTAAGTTTAGCACAATGTATTCAATCAAACTATCGATTTAACGTGGTCGAATTCTTTGGAGTACCTTTCATATAATTTTATGATATCTTTTAGGCTTACGACCAGCCTGATGTGTACGAAACCGGCGACTTGCCGGAAGCTGATCAGCCAGAGCCTTACGAGGAGGAAGAGAACGAATGCATCGAGCAGCTGCATTTGTCTGTAAAGGATTCCTTCAATAACTTCAAAGGCAAATTTCTGACTGGTGCAGTCGATTTCTCCGACCGACTAAGCAGAAAGACGAGGATTGGATACAGGTATGTAGTAAAATCAATATTATGGAACTCCCATTTTCTCTCAGTGATTTAACAATATGTGTCTCCTGTCATGATTGCTATTATTAACATACTTTAAAAAAAAAGGAATTCCGCTCTCAATTTGGCTATTTTTTCATTTTTTACTAAAAAACATAGTTCAGGTAATTACTAAGCAAAGTGATCAGTACAATGGAGTAAATACACCCACTATGAAGCAAAGTATAAATAAATAGACATACTGCTTTTTTTATCATTCAGGCTAAAGAATTATGTTTAGGTAATAAAAACATTAAAAAGTGGGAAATAGTAGGACAAGGTTAATGTTGTATTAATAAAATATACACATATCAAAAATACAAATACATAAGTCACTAAAACTTAAACTAATTTAAATTAATAAAAAAAATAATGTAATAAATAATTACTTTTAAATTGCAGATCGGTTGTGCATTAGACATATCCCTTTTTCCTCTAATTGTAAGACATCTTAAGAATTTTTTAGTTCAAACTATTTTTCTAGTGATTATTTACTTTTTTGATATTGCACCACCTTTTTTTAATGTTTATGATGTACTTATTGACCTGGTATTTTTTATTGCTATAGATCTGGAGAATGGGAGTTGGCAGCGGAGGGAGAGCCTGAGACCGTGCTGGAGCGCTACAACCGGCTGCGATGCGAGTTCTCCGAGTTGCTTGAACAAGTGACTGAGCAGCAAGGCAAAGCTACTGAGAGTGAAAAGGTATAAACATCTATCTGGACCAATGTTGCCAGGTCAATAATAGTGTTTTCAATTGCTGCGTTAGGAGTTGGCAACATCAGAGCCTGCTTTAAAACTTCCATTTTATTTGGAAAATGTTTTGTGTGTTCATTCATCACTTGTAGTTGTTTGTTGACATTACATCCTCAACCGTACTGACACTTAGTAATGTGTAACTAATATCCTATAAAAATGAAAATGAATAAAGATAAAAATGCATGTTTAAAAGAAATGATAATTTTATTAATTATAATGAATAATGATTCATAATATATAATGCATGAATTAAATAATACACATTTGGTGCAAATTTATAGTTAAAATTGTAATGCATAAATACATACTTACAAAAATGTAAACAACAACTATGTTAAACGGCCAATCAACCTTAACTTTATCATGTGGTTTTGCTTGTTTTTATTATATTAAATACCTGTGTAAAAAGAGTATATAAGATGTTTATTTGTCTTGGTTCTAGGACGAGTATACGCGGCTAGCGACTCAAATAAATGCAACCAAGAAAATATTAGAGGAACTGAAACTAGAGGAGGGTGAGCATGTTGACCCTAAAGCAGAAAAACTGAAGTAAGTACGCCTACATTTCTTATAATAGAAGTATTTTAACCTTTAGTCGGATTAATAATTTGGGATAATAATGCCATATTGCATTTTGCATTTAAGGTCTTAGGATTGCAGTCTTGCGGATTCAAATGTCTATGTGTGTAAGATTCCACTTACCATCAGGTGGTCTGAGTGCTTGTGTGCCTACTTGCCATTATTTTTTTTGGTAAAACAATTAAGGTGACGCGTTGGACAAACCATATTTATTGAGGGATATTGTTGGTTTGATTTTCTTACCCCTTTTTTTTACGGGGAAATGCATTTATTTACGCATACCACGGGAGTCCAGGGGTGGGACAAGGTTATGTGGGACTCTCCCACCGAGAGTGGAAGGAATACCACTCCACGCCGTTACTGGCGAGGGCAGGCTCCGCTTGCATATTCGAGACCTGACCTCATACTATTTATTTCCTACTTTTAATTTCTATATTTTTCACATGTACAGCTATTGCAGTCCCAGCGTATTTCTATCACTATCCAGTATCCTAGAAGTTTTCAAAGTGCGCGACGGCATACAAAGGATTCATAAAATCAGGCTTCCGTACAAATAATGTCAATTTAAATAATACATAATATTGCAATTTTACTTTATTTCGTAGGTGTTATCGGCTGTCTTTGACTATAGTCGCTGGCGTGCCGCGCGGCTAAAATATCTTAAATCAATTTAAACGACAATGGTCAGACATGAAGTTATTTAGCATGAATAAAATTGTCCTAGGGACTTCCGAATAAAATCAATTTATCGATAAATTGTACTTTCTTATGACAATGAGATAATGTATATAAACATGCAATTTCCATACACCGTAACTCAAAACTTAAAAGTGGCATAAGCATAATGATATAAATAAATGATTATGTACCTGTAATATTTTTAAGTTTCAGTCTTTTCCATAAGTTTTCCGAAAACTGAGTGAGTCATGCTACTCAATGTCATACAATTTACCCAAATATACGTTTGTTGCAAGGTACTCTTGATTTCAGTTTATTTTGAATGAAAAGTTATTGATTAGCGTTAAAAGAAGTTTTTCATCAGCTTTTTAGTTAATTTCTATTTTATCCGGTGACCGTTACCTATCTACTATGAAATGTCACTTTGAAATAAGTATTTGAAACACTTCGATAAATTGAATATCGGAAGGAAGTCCCTAGTTAATTGACGAACTCCACAAAAACTTGTCTAAATTATTTTTTTTAATTTTTAATATGAGTACCCTAATGAGCTTGGGACATAAGGGGTGAAAGATTTTTTCGATAACACAAAGGGGTCGTTGCAGACATATTTGGGAAACCCTGAAGTATCCAATTGTTTTCACCTCGAATGGTTGTTCCAGGCAGTTCCTAGTGAGCGGTGCTAAGAAGCAGCCCGGCGTCGCCACCGCGAACCTGAAGCTCAGGCCCGAGGTGCATCTCGCTAACACGGCGCGCGTCGCCCAGCTCGAGCACAGGTAAACAGAGGCCAGGGCTGGGCAAAATGCGTGCTTTGCTTTAATTGAGATATAAATTAACAAATACTATAATCGCTAGTATTGAAAATACAAAATACAAAATGTCTTTAAGTAATGTATTTTAAATATAAAATAAAAAATACAGTATTTTAGATAGTATTATTTGAAATGCGAATTACTATGAAGAACAAAAAGTGGAAACGACAATTGACCTGATACTTGACATTGTCAATTTGACGTACAGTAATAGGTGCAGGGTTGCCAACTCTAAAGATCGATTACGAAAGCTATCGAGCGCTATTTTATTCAGAACGCACCCATTAATAAGATAGATAAATGAAGGTTAAATGTATTTATGTTAAAATGTATTTTGAAGCCGTGTTTGAAATACTATGAGTAACTACAAAATACATTTTAAGCAAGCAATTGAAATACAAATACCAAATAAGTACGTATTTTAATTACAAGTAATTCAAATACTGCTCAACCCTGTGTGTATGTATGGGAGATACTGGGTATTTCCATGCATTTTTTTACTAGCCATTTTATTACGGTGAGTATCAAAAATGTCTATGACTGCAATCTCTAGAATATCGTACCATTTTGTCCTTGACATGAATAATGCTTTCAGGCTGTATAAGCTGGAACAGGCTGCTGGCGTGCGTGACGAAGAGGCCTTCAGAAGGCTTCAGACTGCTACTGGGGAGGTCAGTGTACCTTCCGTATGTTTTTCTCACTGTCTTCTTTAGACTAAAAGACCTGCCTTTGAGGCGCTGTGGTAAAAATATTGGGTCTATATTGGGATCCATAATGATTTTTGTCCTATATTTCAATTCTAATATCGTGGACCCCTGCGCCCCCGGTACTGTTTTTTTCCTTTGTCTATGAACGCTCCTTCATTGGGGGTCATTCGCAATCAAAAATACCTGAATATTTTTTTAAATCCTAAAGTCATATTCAAATCCCATAACGCCATAACACCTTTGCAGTAAATAAGAATAAGAATGATTTATTTGGACACACATTTACATAAAATGACATATGGCAGTTTGTATTAAACAGTGAAAATTTCAAATATAAAAACAGTAATAACAATAACTTACAATACAACTAACTATTTACAATGGTGTCCAAAATGGTCTCTACTCAGCTTGTGTCACAAGACATGGTGATAATGTGACGCTGATTTTCAGTAGGGCCAGACGAGACGAGATGAGTGTGTGTGTGTGTGTGTGTGCGTATAAGTGTGTGTGCGTGTGTTTGTGTGTGTGTGTGTGCAAGTATATTTTCTGTTAAAATAATGTTATTAAACATGCATTATGAACAGACCCCGCACATTTGGTGCCGCTGACGTAAAAGGGACGTAATTTCATTTACAGTCAGTTGTTTTATAACACTAGCGGTAATTTAAGTTACCAAATTGTAATATTCTAAAACATATCAATGCATAAAAAATCCACTTAAATAAAAATATATATTTTGTGTTGTATTTTAGTAACTATTTTAGTTTATATTATTTAATTTTCTAAGTGAATGACAATCAAAGTCAAACAAAGACGTTTTATATCTTATCTTCGTTTATTTTTAATTACGATAAAGATTAACTAAAGAGGTTATTATGTAATAAATAACCATGATAAAACTAATTTGAATCAGCCTATATTCAGAGTGACGTCGACTTTGTGTCAACGGCACCAAATGTACGGGGTCTGATTATGAATTATGATTTTCATAATGAGTGGTAATAAGGGGATGCACTTGAAAGGTCGTAACTCGTTTCATCAGATACAATACAATACAATACAAATACTCTTTATTGAACACCAAAAATAAAAAATAAAAACAGAACATGGAACAGTACATTTAAATCATAGGTATACAACAGGCGGTCTTACCGCTAAATAGCGATCTCTTCCAGACAACCTTGTAAGAGAAATAACTGAGGACACATATTCATGGCATGTATCGTTTTACCGAATTTCATTTTATTGAAAGCTCTACTACTATACTCTCTTTACTGAAACTTTATTGTTTGTTTTGTTTTGTGTACCAAAAAATTTCAACTTCTGTGCCTGTCGATAAAATGAAAATTGGGCAAAGTAAAACATTTTGATGAAATGAGTATGACATTTCAAGGGTAAGTCGGAAATAAGATTAGGTATTTATACGCTTAGGTAATGCAAAATTATGGCTAACGATGTTTAAGGCAAAATAACGACAAAACCATCATTAAGGTCCGTTCACACAGGGTCGGAGAGGAGAGCAGATTTTTATCACGTTGGAAACAGAGTTGGTTTATTTTTGCATGTGCATTTCTTTTGTCATTGAGAATGCTTGAGCGCGCTTCGTGTTAAATAATAAGTGGAGCCGACCGGCTGCTTGATGTAGCTCTGCCGCGCTCGTTCCGCGCTCGCGCAGCCAATTATGGCAAATTATATTATGCCAAACATTATTTAGGGCAAACGAAATAAGTTCAGGACAAATGAGTTCGGTTTTGCTTCTTTTCGTGATTTTACAGTTAAAATATTGCTTTTCTATACTTATTAATGCTTTTCTAATGCACATCATGAAATATCATTTCAGTTATGATCGAATGAATGAGCTACTTTTTTCTTTTTGTCGAGTATTGTTATGCGAGATTTAGGTTTTTTTTAACATTATAAAATGCATTTTTTGTTTTCGTTTTTTGGATGTCTTTTTAAGGTAATGGATTGATTTTGAACTGAAGTTTATTACTGTTGTTTTAATTTTATGAACGAGAGTTTTAAGTAGTCTAAATCAAAAATAATAATTATCCATTTTCTATAAAATTTTACCAAATATTTTTTTGTTACACAAAATATTATATGAAGGTGGTAAAAAGTACTACATATTTTTTTTTAGACGACTTACAGCAATAAATTGTATTTTTTTATACCTTTGCTTTCGATACATGAATATGCTATATTCTAAACTTCTTACAGCAAAATTCACAAAATAGTCGCCGGTTTCAGGTCGATTAATCAAAATAAAATAATAACAACAAAAAAGTATCTGATACATTTATTAAAAATCGATATTAGGTATCTTTCGTGATCCGTATTAAAAAATTGTAGAAGTTAAGTATTTCAACTGTAAAATCACGGAAATCAGCGAAAACGGCAAAATTTCGTATACGGTTTCTAAAGCTGGGTACGAATCTGAGCGGCTCAGCCTGAGGCAAGCTGCTCGCGGGCCAAATTGTCGTTTTGCCCGCGACACGCTTGGATACACTTCCAAATAACGCGAGGCACGCATACCGAGGCACCTTTGAGCACGGTCAGCAGACCGACTCTCGACGGCCCGCCGCGCGCCGCTCGCTTCTCGCGCACAGCGCTTGAGCGCGTACGAATTGGAGCAAAATAGGTGAGCGGTGCGTGGCTCAACCCGAGCTAGTGTAATTCGTAACCTCTTCGGTATTGCAGGCAACGCTGTGCGGCGCGGCGGCGGCGCTAGCGGCGCAGGCGGCGCTGCTGCGGCCGGGCGAGGTGGCGGCCGCCGAGGCGCGCGTGGCCGCGCTGCTCGCGCAGGTCGACGCGCTCAGGGCGGCCAGGCCCGACGACCCGGACCTCGATGCTAAGGTAAACCGGCCGCTGGCGGCGCTGCTGCGGCCGGGCTAGGTGGCGGCCGCCGAGGCGCGCGTGGCCGCGCTGCTCGCGCAGGTCGACGCGCTCAGGGCGGCCAGGCCCGACGACCCGGACCTCGATGCTAAGGTAAACCGGCCGCTGGCGGCGCTGCTGCGGCCGGGCTAGGTGGCGGCCGCCGAGGCGCGCGTGGCCGCGCTGCTCGCGCAGGTCGACGCGCTCAGGGCGGCCAGGCCCGACGACCCGGACCTCGATGCTAAGGTAAACCGGCCGCTGGCGGCGCTGCTGCGGCCGGGCTAGGTGGCGGCCGCCGAGGCGCGCGTGGCCGCGCTGCTCGCGCAGGTCGACGCGCTCAGGGCGGCCAGGCCCGACGACCCGGACCTCGATGCTAAGGTAAACCGGCCGCTGGCGGCGCTGCTGCGGCCGGGCGAGGTGGCGGCCGCCGAGGCGCGCGTGGCCGCGCTGCTCGCGCAGGTCGACGCGCTCAGGGCGGCCAGGCCCGACGACCCGGACCTCGATGCTAAGGTAAACCGGCCGCTGGCGGCGCTGCTGCGGCCGGGCTAGGTGGCGGCCGCCGAGGCGCGCGTGGCCGCGCTGCTCGCGCAGGTCGACGCGCTCAGGGCGGCCAGGCCCGACGACCCGGACCTCGATGCTAAGGTAAACCGGCCGCTGGCGGCGCTGCTGCGGCCGGGCTAGGTGGCGGCCGCCGAGGCGCGCGTGGCCGCGCTGCTCGCGCAGGTCGACGCGCTCAGGGCGGCCAGGCCCGACGACCCGGACCTCGATGCTAAGGTAAACCGGCCGCTGGCGGCGCTGCTGCGGCCGGGCTAGGTGGCGGCCGCCGAGGCGCGCGTGGCCGCGCTGCTCGCGCAGGTCGACGCGCTCAGGGCGGCCAGGCCCGACGACCCGGACCTCGATGCTAAGGTAAACCGGCCGCTGGCGGCGCTGCTGCGGCCGGGCGAGGTGGCGGCCGCCGAGGCGCGCGTGGCCGCGCTGCTCGCGCAGGTCGACGCGCTCAGGGCGGCCAGGCCCGACGACCCGGACCTCGATGCTAAGGTAAACCGGCCGCTGGCGGCGCTGCTGCGGCCGGGCGAGGTGGCGGCCGCCGAGGCGCGCGTGGCCGCGCTGCTCGCGCAGGTCGACGCGCTCAGGGCGGCCAGGCCCGACGACCCGGACCTCGATGCTAAGGTAAACCGGCCGCTGGCGGCGCTGCTGCGGCCGGGCTAGGTGGCGGCCGCCGAGGCGCGCGTGGCCGCGCTGCTCGCGCAGGTCGACGCGCTCAGGGCGGCCAGGCCCGACGACCCGGACCTCGATGCTAAGGTAAACCGGCCGCTGGCGGCGCTGCTGCGGCCGGGCTAGGTGGCGGCCGCCGAGGCGCGCGTGGCCGCGCTGCTCGCGCAGGTCGACGCGCTCAGGGCGGCCAGGCCCGACGACCCGGACCTCGATGCTAAGGTAAACCGGCCGCTGGCGGCGCTGCTGCGGCCGGGCGAGGTGGCGGCCGCCGAGGCGCGCGTGGCCGCGCTGCTCGCGCAGGTCGACGCGCTCAGGGCGGCCAGGCCCGACGACCCGGACCTCGATGCTAAGGTAAACCGGCCGCTGGCGGCGCTGCTGCGGCCGGGCTAGGTGGCGGCCGCCGAGGCGCGCGTGGCCGCGCTGCTCGCGCAGGTCGACGCGCTCAGGGCGGCCAGGCCCGACGACCCGGACCTCGATGCTAAGGTAAACCGGCCGCTGGCGGCGCTGCTGCGGCCGGGCTAGGTGGCGGCCGCCGAGGCGCGCGTGGCCGCGCTGCTCGCGCAGGTCGACGCGCTCAGGGCGGCCAGGCCCGACGACCCGGACCTCGATGCTAAGGTAAACCGGCCGCTGGCGGCGCTGCTGCGGCCGGGCGAGGTGGCGGCCGCCGAGGCGCGCGTGGCCGCGCTGCTCGCGCAGGTCGACGCGCTCAGGGCGGCCAGGCCCGACGACCCGGACCTCGATGCTAAGGTAAACCGGCCGCTGGCGGCGCTGCTGCGGCCGGGCGAGGTGGCGGCCGCCGAGGCGCGCGTGGCCGCGCTGCTCGCGCAGGTCGACGCGCTCAGGGCGGCCAGGCCCGACGACCCGGACCTCGATGCTAAGGTAAACCGGCCGCTGGCGGCGCTGCTGCGGCCGGGCGAGGTGGCGGCCGCCGAGGCGCGCGTGGCCGCGCTGCTCGCGCAGGTCGACGCGCTCAGGGCGGCCAGGCCCGACGACCCGGACCTCGATGCTAAGGTAAACCGGCCGCTGGCGGCGCTGCTGCGGCCGGGCGAGGTGGCGGCCGCCGAGGCGCGCGTGGCCGCGCTGCTCGCGCAGGTCGACGCGCTCTGGGCGGCCAGGCCCGACGACCCGGACCTCGATGCTAAGGTAAACCGGCCGCTGGCGGCGCTGCTGCGGCCGGGCGAGGTGGCGGCCGCCGAGGCGCGCGTGGCCGCGCTGCTCGCGCAGGTCGACGCGCTCTGGGCGGCCAGGCCCGACGACCCGGACCTCGATGCTAAGGTAAACCGGCCGCTGGCGGCGCTGCTGCGGCCGGGCGAGGTGGCGGCCGCCGAGGCGCGCGTGGCCGCGCTGCTCGCGCAGGTCGACGCGCTCAGGGCGGCCAGGCCCGACGACCCGGACCTCGATGCTAAGGTAAACCGGCCGCTGGCGGCGCTGCTGCGGCCGGGCTAGGTGGCGGCCGCCGAGGCGCGCGTGGCCGCGCTGCTCGCGCAGGTCGACGCGCTCAGGGCGGCCAGGCCCGACGACCCGGACCTCGATGCTAAGGTAAACCGGCCGCTGGCGGCGCTGCTGCGGCCGGGCGAGGTGGCGGCCGCCGAGGCGCGCGTGGCCGCGCTGCTCGCGCAGGTCGACGCGCTCAGGGCGGCCAGGCCCGACGACCCGGACCTCGATGCTAAGGTAAACCGGCCGCTGGCGGCGCTGCTGCGGCCGGGCGAGGTGGCGGCCGCCGAGGCGCGCGTGGCCGCGCTGCTCGCGCAGGTCGACCAGGCCCGACGACCCATAAATAAATGAGCATGCTCACGATGTTTTTCCTTCATCGTAAGAGCATCGGGTAATGTACTTAAATTAGTAAAACTCATTGGTACACGGTGACCGCGGCGGTTCGGACTCGGTACCTTACGATCACGAGTCGACCCCCTAAGCCTACCGACTCTCAAACTTTATGATATGGGTTCTAAAAAAGGGTTCCCTTCATGTGCCATTATATCGATAGTCCGAAATACACTTCGCATAACAGTTATCGCAGAATCATTTTTAGCCGATTGATACTTTAGCATAATAGTATACTTAGCATAACTGTCATAACGCATAACATTAATTTGGCAGAATTTTAAATAGCAGAATACTAATATCGCCGACTTTCATTTCGCAGAATGTATGTATGTATGTAAACTCTTTATTGCACAAAAATATAAATATTACAATTATAATACTAAATTAATGTACAAAGGCGAACTTATCCCTAAATGGGATCTCTTCCAGCTAACCCTGAAGCAAATGAGTAAGGACAATGCATGGGGTTGGACACATACAAGTTTGCACAAAAAGTAAAAAGAAATGATAATACTTATAAATAAATAAATAAATTTTAAACAAATTAGCAAGTACACAAACTAATATAAACGTACATGTATAATACACACACATATACATATATACATACATATACATATATACCTACATAAATATATAAATAACAACTCTAATCATTATAGGAACCTGACTTCACGACTCATTCAGCCACAAAGTTTTTAAATTCCTCTTTAGAGAGACTACAGAAGGGGACTGCTTTAAGGACAACGGAAGTTCATTCCATAGTTGGACACCACGGACTGTGAAGGATTTGGCATAGAAACGTGTTTTATTAGACGGAACCGCAAGGGAAAGATTGGCGCTGGAACGCAGGCAGAATTTTATGAAGCAGAATATATATACCTTCCGCCGAATTTATTATGGCATAATTGTACCACGGCATAATAATTAATAACGAACTGCTACCAGTAAAATAGGTTAGGTTAGGTTAGAAATTCTACAATGACAGCCAGGTCCGAATTGCAATTGGAGCAGTGGGATAAATAAGTGAGGTATTTTTTTATGCCAACTACATGGTATGCCATACAAAATTCGGCAAAACAATTATTCTACCATAGAACTATTATTCTAATGAACGTTATGCCAATGTACCTACTAATCTGTTATGCAAAGAAATTTATGCCAAAATTAATTATGTGAAATGATTATTCCGCCAAGGGTTGCTATGCGAAGCGAAGTTATGTTATGACAGTAAATTTTATGCAACATGAATGTAAACACCTAAAAAAGTCTGGGGTTCCCTGCACCGAGGGAACTCTCTCCTCACTTGCCCCTGTCTGCTGTCAGGTGGAGGCGCTGCATAAGCTGCTGCAGCAGGTGGACGGCGTGTCGCACGCCGAGATCCTGGAGCGGATGGAGGCGCTCGAGGCGCTGCACAACCAGGGTGAGCCTTGTTATGTTATGTACTAGAGTCGTTCTTCTTTTGCATTGAGAAGGTAAACGAGCACACACCTGATGATAAGTGGAAGCTGTGACCCATACATTCGCATTCACAAGACTGCGTTCTTGTTGTTTTTCTTTTTGACCCTTAATTTGGCAAAAAATAAAAAAAGTCGTGAATTCAACCCCTATTTGATTTTGTACCAGCATAAAAAAATATTAATTAAAAAAATACAAAAAGTGAACATTATGTTATGTCAAGTATATTGGACACTATCAAATTAAGGGTTCGACAACTGCATGTCCCCCGCAAAATAAAGTTTATTTAATATATACTTGTCATCAAGTTGCCATTGAATTGCGTTGTTGTTGTGTCGACACGATAGCCTCTAGGCAATTTGTATGTTAAATAGCATATTCGCAAAACACGATATTCGGAAAACATCATATTCTCAAAACATCATTATTAATAAGACATCAATTAGATAGTGTCGACTGAGCTCCGCTGCCGCGGAGCTCCTATTTTTGGGTGGTTTGGCCCTCCCGGCCGGGAGGCTGTAAAACTAACATAACCTAAATCTACCTACGATTCTATAACCTAACTCCACTATTTACAAATATCATGTTTTGCGAATATCATGTTTATAAAACCTCGGTTTAATCCTTGTCAACATAACCTTAATTTGTGTTAAATAATTTTATTTTAAGTGAACCTTAATTTTACAGCGAGCAATTTTGGAAAATCCCTGATGGAACTAGAGGCCCTACAAAGCACAATCTCCAGCGGGGTCCAAAACAACAAGGAGTTATTGCAAGGGGTCCAAGAAGTGTTCGCACACAACGTAGACAGCCTACAGAAAGAAATAAAGAAACTCAACGATAGAATCGGCAAGCTGGCAGCACCTTAGCACACATGACCTCACATTGACATGGCAACACTAATTTAAAAGTACAGTTCATAATTTAAATTGGTTTTCTACTTGCTGAACGAATTGTAATAATTTATTTAGGTAAAAATATTTTGATCTTTGCTAATGTCAGGGTGTCACCATGTCTAATAAAGTAGATCTGCATTCATTTTCCATCAGATGTCAAACGAAGATTTCCTTATTGAAAAATACAACCGCTATACGTCGCAGGAGCATTTTTTTTACCGGGACCACTAAAAATCAGATAACTGATGAAAAATGTATAGCAAATCTTGTTTTACTTCACTGTCGACGCATTTATTGTATGGTGCCATGGCTACCAGCCTGTTTTGTGTTAAATGTATGCACCTCGTTGTATGGTTTTGCTGTTTTCTAAAGTCAGTACAGCGACCAATGTTGCATGAACAGAGAAATTGCGCCAAAGCTGGGCCCGACAAACTTCGATACACGTTAATAATAAAAAAGCATGTGTGCGTGCCTCGACTGTAGCCGCGAGCCACCACAAGCAAACTCACCAGGACGTACCGAGTCGGTTCAGTAGGAGCCGCGCCGTCGCCGCGTTTGGTCGCGTGCATATTAAGAGGCCGTACACGATTTTTTGCTGATTTCGCTCATTTACGTGATTTTACAGTTGAAATATTTTACTTCTACAAATTTTAATGCGCAACACGAAAGATAATATCAATTTTCAACGAATGTATGAGCTACTTTTTTGTTTTTATTATTTAATTTTGATTAATCGACCTAAAACCGGCGACTGTTTTGTGAATTTTCCTGCAAGAGGTTTATAATATCGTATATTCACGGACCGTTATGACGTCTAAAAGGTATGAAAAAATTACAATTTATTGACGTAAAAGTAATCTAAAAAATGTATGAATCACTTTGTACCTTAATAATTTTTTTCGTGTAAAAAAAATATTAATTTTTTCTGATTCCGGCTACTTAAAACTCTCGTTCATAAAATTAAAACAAAAGTAACAGACTTCAGTTCAAAATCGATCCACCCAAAAAAATAGCAATATACATATAATGTTTTTTATTCATTCGTAACTCATTTATTCGATCATAACTGTAATGATATTTCATGATGTGCATTAAAACTTATAAAAAAGCAGAATTTTAACTGTAAAATCATGAAAAGAAGCAAAACCAACAAAAATTCGTATACAGCCTCTTTTAAGTATCAACGCAGGCGTTAGGGTTAACGTAGGTAATAAAAAACTCCAAAAGCGGCCACAGTCGACCTACTTTTTTATAGTAATATACAGGATATTCAGACCCATAATTTAGAGGATATTCAGTGTAGGCCAAGGGCTTTCTTATAACTTGCTCGTTCGACAGCAATCAACTTTATCAATCCTTTACGTTCGGATAAGGCATAAAGTTTCAAATTCAGTGCTTCATAGTATCCATTAGTTTGCTAAGTTCACCATAGATACATAATAACGCAATTACGAATGCGGATAAAGTTATATCTGCCGTCGATCTGAGCAATGCATGAGCAATCGAAAGAATACCACCTTTAGGATTGAAGTTTGTTATGTTCTGCTGCCCTGGGGTAAAGTGGGAGTTAAAACCTAATTTTCTTTTTAATGCTACAGACCCGCTCTCTCTTCGCTTCGGTATGGCAGTACTAGCGCAACAAATATTATTTTTCAATGGATCAAATGGACTTTTTATATAATGTCTTTAAATTTCTTCGGAGCCGGCAGCGCATTGGTGACGCCTCCGGCGTTGCAAATGTCAGTAGGCGGCGGTGACCACTTCCCATTAGGTGGTCCGTCTGTCTGTTTGCCCTTCGATAGCAATAATTTGGTGTTTCGACAAAAACTAATTTTAAACCTATTCGAGACAACCTTTTTGACAAAAAATCTGTCATTTATAATTAGAGATTATACTATATCTAAAGCAGTTATCACTTAAATTTTGGCATTTATTGCGCAACGACCGTCAGAAAATTCAATTTTATTAAGTTTGTTTTTCATAGAATCGCGTGACAGAGTGGTAATACAAAATTTAGTCTCCTCTGAAAACGGCCACTCTGTCACAGTATATTCTGAAAAACCACCATAAAGAAAAAAACATTATCGCCACCGAAATAATCATTAATTAGTCCAAATAAAAATTCACGCAACGTATTTTAAAATCAAAAATTAAAACCATAATTATCAATAGTTGAAAAACGCAAAATATAGAAAAATGACGATGTATTGTCGGTAAAAAAGGAGAACGACCCAAATACTATTGTGATGTGAAAGCGTTGATCAAAGGGCTCTGATAGACATTCTCCTCTGCCCTGATGAAGGGCTCGGCCGGCGCTGATTGAAGTGCTTCAACCATTTTTAACCATTTAGGAACGCAAAGACGTTTTCCTTATGCAAAAATTGCAAAATGATTTTCTAAAAATTAAGACGAGTATGTTGGCAATATCTGGATTTTAATGAACATGAAGTGGAGTGACTTATGAAATGTATTACTGCTCATTATTTTATTTACTGTAATACTTGTAATATCATAATTAGACTGCTTAAGAAGATAATTTATTTATAAAGCAATTTATGTAGCTAAATAAGCGTTTTATTTATTAAAATACTAAACTGCCAATTATAATAGAGCTTTTTTCTCGCGGTAAGTATGAATTTTTCGTAATCGTCCTATCCTAGGAGGGCTAGCACATGTTGTCCACGACTTGTTTGTCGCTCGGATCTCCCTTTCTATCTATTCTGTAACGATGGAGACGCACTGAGCGACGAGTGAACCAAATATAATACCAAATTGGTTTAGCTACGTATGACCGCGTTATAGGCAGATAGACATTCTCATTAATAATATTAGCAAATATATCAGGGGCTCCATTCTACTTGGCAAAACCTAATTGTTTCTTAAGCTGGGTACGAATCCGAGCGGCTCAGGCTGAGGCATGCTCGCCCCGCGCGGCGAGCTGCTCGCGAGCCAAATGGTTGCACATAAACATGCGCGGGTGAGGCAGCGTGCTTGACGCGAGCCGTCTTTTCAAAATGGCGTCGGACACGATGACAGCCGCGGCTGCGTTTATCATAATTCACCGAATTATTAACAAAAAGAAGAAATGGCCTCGGTGGTGTAACGGCTCAGCAACTTTATCAAATTTGTACGCGCCTCACCCACAAACAAGTTAGAACTTGTCGTTCTTCCCGCGGCACGCTCGGAAACACGTCAAAATTACGCGAGGCACGCACACCGAGGCGCCTTTGAATACGGTCAAAAGACCGACTCGTGGCGGCTCGCCCGCTGCTCGCGCACAGCGCGTGAGCGCGTACGAATTTGAGCAAAATGGGTGAGCCGTACGTGCCTCAACCCGAGGCTGCTCTTCTAATCCGTACCCGCCTTAACATATTCCTAATGCCCATCCTGACCGGTTA
Organism: Acleris holmiana; assembly: GCA_949316455.1. Taxonomy (NCBI): domain Eukaryota; kingdom Metazoa; phylum Arthropoda; class Insecta; order Lepidoptera; family Tortricidae; genus Acleris; species Acleris holmiana. The sequence continues at coordinate 3,490,225 of OX438773.1, read as the reverse complement.
CGGCCACAGCGACAGCGATCCGACTATTGAGAGCGTCGCTCGTGCGCTCTCAGGCAAAGGGTCTATTCCGACTAGTTACATTATTAATTTCGTTGTTGGAACTAGATGGATTTTTTTTCCTTGTAGTTACATTCAACGAAGATGGTTTCCGTAATGGAATTACCAGGACTTTTTTCCAACTAGTACATTAATAATGCAGGGTTTAATTTAATGCAATTAAATGGACTGTACCTAAGTATAAATCATAAAAATAAAATAAAAACGAATTCAATCAATTTGCCTTTTTTTTTTTTTATTTATTCTTAGGTATAGTCCTTTAAATTGCATTAAGGGCGTTTTCCAAAAAAAATACCTCTAGTTAAGGATTACAATTAACAGTGGTAACTTTTCCATTACGTCACGAAAATTAACTGTTACTATTTTAAGAGAAATAGTGGCATTTCAGACAAAACTCCTGGAGCAAGTTCGATCATATTACTAACAGGTGAGGTTTGAATGCTATGCTTATTTAATTTGAAATAACGTCTATTAGCTTATGAGAGCAGTATATAGTTGGGAGTGACCCTGCCTTCGAAGCTAGGGGTCCTGGGTTCAAATCCCGGTAAGGGCAGATATTTGTGTGATGAGCAACAAGTATTTGTTTCTGAGTCATGGATGTTTTCTATGTATTTAAGTATATATTTTCATATATAAGTAAGTTTATCGTTGTCTAGTAACCATAGTACAAGCCTAGAGCTTAGTTTGGGACTAGGTCAATTTGTGTGACAATGTTCTGCAATTTATTTATTTATTTAACTAATTTTCGTGATGTAATGGAAAAATTAAAGTTGATAATTTTTGTAGTTAACTATAAGTATTTTTTTTGGAAAACGCTCTTAAACTAATCCCTGCATTTTTAATGTAATTACTAGGAAAAGATAGTCCAGGTAGTTCCATTACGGAGACCATCTTCATTGAATGTAACAACAAGGAAAAAAAGTCCATCTAGTTCCATCAATGAATTAATAATGTAACTAGCCAGAATAGACCGATGCCTTGAGTGTAACAAGTTTGAGGGGAAGCATTCCCTGAGCAATTCACACAACAGGAACCAATGTAAAATTGACTCGAATAAGTTGCCATGCTCTCGAGTCTATCAACCAACATTAGTGGGAATACATACTTTATACTATGAATCCCTTGCCCATTCAAGTTGGCATAGCTAATTTTATCGTTTTTTCACGACCAGGGGGCTTATTATGGCCGTGTTTATCGCGTGACAAAACGTGGATAAAACATTCGTCACTTTCCGACAAGTACGGTGCGAAAGTGACGGATGCTTTATCCACCGCGATAAACGCGACCATAATACGGGCCCAGAGCATCTGCAGATTACTTAAACGGCAAATTATGTTAATGGCAGATTCATAAAGCGTTGAAAACCTTAGAAAATACAAAGATTGGAATTCACTCATTGAATTGAAATTAGAAAGTGTCCACAGAACTCCGCTACTGTGGAGCTCCTGTTTCTAGGTGGTTTGCGAAACTAACATAACCTTGACCTATCTAAGTTTTATTTTATATTATAGGTTTTAAAGTAAGAAAGCAATTAAATACATTTCTTTTTCAGCTTCACTGTACTAGGTTAAAAGAAGAAAGTGGAGTTTGTTGTAAGTTTTTCTTTTTATTTAAAAATAAACTGTCAACAAAATTGGACAGAATTCAATTATTATTATCACGTAACTGTACATCTACTGTTTTAAGAATCTGCCATTAAAATATAATGGTGAAATACATTATTTAACACCTCAATTGCAATATTGTTTTATGCCAGTAGAATAGAGGCCCTGGATGGCTAGCACTTGTATTTTCTCGTATGTTACTCAGTGAATCCCTTTTGTTTAAGAGACGGGTAAAACTAATATTACTGACATCAAATAAGAGAGATTCCTTTTTCATCATATTCTTATTTCAACACCATTCTTATCTCAGTGCATTCTCGTTTGGACATGTCTATTAGAAAATATCATAATAATATAGAATCTTGATTTACTGGTAAATCAATGATTTATTTTATTATTTAAGCACAGTACAGCACAGTTTGACATTCCCATGAAGATGGAAGGCAAAACTGCATCATGTAAAAAGAAAAATAATATAAAGAATATGCCAAAAAATAAAGCCATCATACATATCTTAATAATGGGCAAGTTACGTTAGCTTTTGCATGGACTAAAAGTAATTATCTACTTACTTAAGAATGAAAAACCATCTTCCATCACTTGCGCAATGTTTATTTTTTGTTAAAGTACACCTTAAAACCTAAGCTTCTGGAAGAACCATTTGTTCTTTCCGCTCTTGTATCTCTCTTCAAAACGCACCCGCGTGTTGAAACGGAGCTTCTTACGCTTGGCGGGGTCCTTCAGGTCCTTCGCACTGAACTTCTCAAAGCTGAAGTCAACTGTGTAACGGGTAGGCATCAAGTGATTGTAGTTTACTACCTGGAAAGATGAAAGAGACATGTTAAATTAAATAAGTAGTCACTAATTTGTTTGAACAGCTTATTTTAGTATGTTAATTCATAAAGTCCAATTGAAAATGGACAAGTGTTGCTCTTTTAAAAAGGTAAACTTTCTAACCACCTATCTTATTGAAAACATTATTTACAATCAGGGCTCAAATCAATATTCTTCGCATACATACTGGTGCAACAATTAACATTGACTGGTCAAAATAATATAAAAGTGGAGAAGAGAAAAGAAACAAACAAAAAAAAAAATGCTAAAAGTAAGGGTAACCTATGCAAGAAGTGCTTCCCAACTCTTGAATCAAACCCTAGCACTGGCAAAGTTGTCCATAGAGACTTTTGGGCAAATGAAACAGTTAGGAACAAAACTTCGGACTTGTGATAGATACTCAATACAATATTCAATTTAGTACATCCCAGGGGACTAAACGTGGATAAACCATCTGTCACTTTCTGACACAAAGTGCGAAAGTGACATGCTTTTAGACACAGCAATAAAAGTGATCATAATACAGGCCCAGACCACCATAGGCAAATTAGACTAGCAAACAGTTTGAATGAACTTGCTTGACTTTTGACTGATAAGATTATGTTTTTGTTCCCAAACTATACCTACATATTTTGGTTGGATCTCAGACACTGGTATGTAACAATGGGATCATGGTAAATTAGTTTACTCCGAGCTTACGGCTACTAATATGAGAATAACACTAAATCCATTAGAAATAATATAAAAAAGGAATATGTGCTAATATCCTGCAACATCATCAAGACTCCAGTTTTAGAAACCAGCTAACAAGCAGTTGATACTTTGTGTATCACTAATGAGACAGCATTGCCATCAAGTAGTTAGCTATCAGCTGACTAAAAAGATCACCTATCTGATTCAGGTTTATGTAAGATTCATAGGACTTGTAGATTTTATTTAAAAACTAGGACTATGGAGGGCAGTTGGTCATTTAGACCCCTCAATAAACAAAGAAAACAACAAACTTATAGGTTATGTTACAAACAAAATTGCACTTCTTACCTTAACGAAAGGCTTGACTTTGGAGCGCTTGTGGATTTTGTTTTTCCCCATCCTCTTGTGCACTTTGCGCGGGTACCTGTCGATGCCGGCGACGAAAGCGTGGCCATAGGGCTTTTCCGACGTGCCCTCGTCGTAGTTCTTCACGACGATAGCCTTGCGGCCCGCGTACCGGCCGCTCAGGACCAGCACTACCTTCCCAGGTTTCATAATCTTACCCATCTTGGATGGATCTGCAAAAACAAAACTAACCTCTAAAATCGTATTTTGATACACACTAATTAACTTTAAATAGGCGGAAGACGCGTATTTGTGGTCCGTTTTAACTGTATTATTTTTGTCTCGTATGATTTAATTTATTTTAATCAAAGAATCACCAAAATAATCACTACAAACTGTGTGTACACCTTAGTTTATTTTATAGTTAGTGTGTATATTTTCAATTTATTACAAAAATCTTAGCGGGGATTCACGGAACGAAACACAAACTTTACATTAGTGAAGAATATTCCTTCAAAAGGTTCTTTTTGTCACAGATTTAGATAGATATATTTCCACAAAATTTACGAAACTCACATTCCCTTTACTCGTCGACAAGAAAAGACTGGGTTGCCATAAAAGAAAATTAAATTGAATGACATTGACAGATTCCTATGACAAGCAAGTAAAGAATGCTACACATGCGACTAAAAGAAACACATTTATTTCTTGTTGCAACAAAATGATACAACAATACTGTCGTTTCAGGTGTCTTATGTTAATAAGGTGAATTTCAAGGACATTTATGTGCTGAACCAATGCCAATGTATTGTTAGATAGAAAATGTAATCAATTGAACGCGACGTATTCCATTTTAGCAAATACATAACATAACTAATAACAGTTTCCACATCCGTGAAAATAAACTATAGGTACCGCCTAAAATTACGATGTAAGCCTACGTACGCATGGACGTTTCTTCAATGTGCAGGCCTAGATGGCAATTTTTATTTTTTGCCTTAAAAAACGCAATGTAAGTGATTCGTGTTGCTTTTGCGTATACCTACCGTACACAGCGTTTACACACATTAGTGTTATTTTTTATGGGTGTGTTGTTTATTGTACATGTGTGTTTAGGCATTATGCATTCTGCGAACAATATGTCGCGGGACGGTAGGCCATTCCATACATTTTGTCAGTTTTCGAAAATCGTTAACGTTAGCGTAAATCATCCTATAGGTTCTAGGCGTTAGCGATGTCGAAACTGAAAACGTCCATGCATACGAGGCTATGGTTTAATTTACCGCGAAACTCAAAACAATGTGCATCTCTTTAACTCAACTAAACAAGTTTGCATATCACGACATGAATAACCACGTTTTGAATTACTTAACTAATTCTCAAATAAGATTCCGATATTTCAAAGATGATTGCAATCGTCAAGGTCACGGGATAAGACTATTAGTCTGCGAGTTTGCGGATAGGTTGACAATTACCTTTTTCTTGTTAGGTTACTTTCACCACCACTACACTACCAGCCCCAAATTTCACCATCTTGACAATGACATGTGACAGGTGACAATTCATTATAGGTACATTGCTAAGTTAACAGGCTGATACATCACTGGGTTTCATGTAATCTGCGCTATGTATACTGAAATGTCACCTGTCACCTGCCATTGTCGGTATGGTGAAATAGGGGGCAGAACTATCTCGAAAACTGCAAAACCGAGGTAAGAACCCATTAATTAATATTAGTAGTACACGAACCATATTTAAATTAACTGTCTTTAGGTTAAAAGGAAAGCCGGGCAAAAGCATGTCGGCCCATGCTCAGTGTAGGGTTCCGAAGCCGGTAAGTACTTACCACAGATATAAAATCAACAAGACAAGTAATAACGAATTTTCTTATTAGTCATTTGGTGTCGTCTTAGAAGATTTTAGTTGGTATAAACACTTTAATCGCCTGTATCTCAAGAACCAATGATGTCTACTTAGTCGTGATAGTTTTCCTTTTGAATTCAAAATTAGCGCTTTTAGCTTGATATTTCATAAACGGATCCCTTGATCGAAAACATGTCTTCACAAACCCACAGTATTTTTAAAAGAACTATTCAACGACACTCCACACTATGGGGTAGACGAGAAATATAAAATACATTCCCACGTTACATGTAGGGGAGGTACACTAATATATATTTTTTCATGATTTTATTTCACTACTATAATGGCGTGACTAATATGTATATTCATGCCAAATAACACCTTTCTAGTACTAAGAGTCTCTGAGGTAGGCTGCGGACGGACGGACAGAGCTTGACTACGGAACCCTAAAAACGGAGCCTTATACCTTTGGATCACTCGCGTGTCCGTGAGAATAAGTCAGACTTTACTGGCCTGATTGAAGTAAATGTAGTTACCAATAGAGTATAGAATACTTTGACAACTGCATTCCAGATAGTACGACAGACTATAAAATCCATCACGCAAACACAATGACAAATAAAATTACCCAAATTGATTAAATTGAGTTTAATATCAATAAAATAAGAAAATTATTTACACAAATTTTATCAAAATACAAAAATAAAACACTGTCACGTACATATTAGGTATCGAGTTGAAGGTACTAATAAACTATGTATTCACATTAGTCTTTGAAAAAATGTTGCAGCGCAGCTGTTATGGCATGTTCATAATAATACATTCTCTATTACATCTCGGAAAAAACCTCGCCGTGTCACATAAATGACATAATTAGTAGAAAGGTCAGGAATATTTAGTTGGAATTCCGGTAACCTTCGGGGAGGGAAGATGGCCGATTGAATAATGCCCGGCTTTTACTTTTGATTTATTCTGTTTACTGATTTACTCTATTTACTTGACATTGGCGAAATCACTGTGTGGACCGCCATTAATTAAAAAAGAAGAAGAAGAATATTTAGTTGACATAATATAATATCATCAATCGCCACTTTGTGGTAATTAAATGAGCTTGTCACTTACTAGCCAAAAACTATTTGATTTTAAGGTACCGGCCATAGACTTTTATAGTTGAGCCACCACAGAAAAGTCTGTTTTTTTTGAGGAATGGAAGGCTAACGAGCATACACTGGGTCTTTATGCTACTCGGTAAAGACATATCGTCTGATACTGAAATACCTCGTAACGAAAAAACTAAATAAGGTGCAAAATACACCTCAACTAATAAATAGGGTAACCACCTTTGGTGGCAAATCTCGGTTTAAGAATCCATGGAGTCACTATTTCCTAATTATTGTCATACCACTTTGATTTTTGACCTTAAGTGTTATCATATTTCAAAAATAAATATTTAAAAATAAACCACTTAACCAATTTAAAATTTAAATTAATCTTGGTATGGAGGATGCCTCCCCGATACGAAAACGTAACAAACAAAGATTAGTAATAGGTATGATCAAGCTGAACCAAAACTGTCTTTAGGAGTTTAGTATAGTTCATTTTGAAACATAATATTGAAGGTCAAAATCAAAGTGGCATGTGTACATTAGTGATCGGCACGGGCAGAGCAAAACTTTAACAAAACTTACATTACAGCCATGAAAATATTAATTTCCTTATACCAAATCCAAGACTCTGATATAGTTAAATTGAACACTAATCTGCCAATAATATTCTTATTTGTCTTGGTTGTAAGTTCTCCTTAATGCCAGCTTTATAAGTTTTGTTAAAGTTTTGCTCCGTCCGGCCGATCACTTATAATAATTAAAAAAAAGCGACTCCATGGATTCTAGAACCACAGTATGTCACCAAAATTCTAACTCTACTAACAAGGCAGTAAGGTACATTTTACAACTTATTGAATTTGTTAGTTACGCGGTATTGCAGTTTCACCGACGATATTGCCTTTGACATGTACGAAAGTATGTATGTAACAACTTTATTATACAAAAAAAACCAGAAACTATACAATGAAGATACAAGAAAAGACACAAAGGCAATATCCCTTTAAGGGATCTGAATCACACATGTTATCGTGTTGTCAACATTACGATAGCTCTTTACTTGACAGTAATGGCGGCCGAGTTAGAAAACAGTGCAATAACATGCCAAAAGCAATATGGTTTTACCCAGTATAATAGAGGCCTGAACCTATAGCCAAAATGCGTTCGCTAACTAGCGTTTCTATAAGTTTGGTTTTTAAACTAATCGCGTCATTAGATCACGGGACATTTCGTATGACCAGCGACGCGATTGGTTTGAAAACAAAACGAACGAAACGCTATTTAGCGAACGCATCTTGGCTATAGGCTCTGATAAGTTGAATCAAGGACTTATAGACTTTTGCACGTCTGTATTGGCTTAACAATTTAAAGCCGTGACGTTACACAAATTTTAACCTAGCCTTGCTCTTATCTTACGATTTCAACTAAATATCCCTGCCTCAATCAGACCCAAATAATTAAATTAATACTTTACCTCCTTACAACAAAACACCATGTATAATCCTTTACCAATCTATCTGCACAATTTATCTAACCTACTGCTTGGACTTGCTTGAGGTACTTACTTTCTCCTTTGGACATTAAAATCTTTTGATAGCAAATAAACATATAGTGCAATTTTATAAACAATTAAATTATCTAATTTAAGTACGCACCACCATAACAATTTTTTGTGCCAAGAGGATTAAGAATACGCCGAACTTCGTGGCGCGGTCATTATCCTTATTGTTTTCTAACAAACTAAAGTATTGTCTTGAATTCGAAGCATGTTTTTTTGTTGTACAAATGAATATATACAAGGTGTCTCTGGCCATGGGGCTTTAAATGTAGGGATCGATTCTATTCCTCAAATGGCTTTGTAGTACGACTTTAAAATATGAGGTAATTTTTAAAGTCGTAGAACAAAGCTATTTGAGGAGTAGAATCGATACCTACAGTTAGGTGCAAAACTGAGTCAATATTAGCACCTTAGTAGAATTTGAAAAAGTTCATGATAATTAAAGGTATTTTTAAATGTTTAATACAGACAAGTACTCCTTGAAATTTGCTACAAATCCGCCTACCAAATAATTTACCTGTCATTTACAGTTTTCAACCTTTTTTATTAGTCTAACATTTTAATTCTCTCTATGGCAACCCCAAATAAGCACCCTCATAAAATTACAGAAATTTAGCCTCTTTAAAATGAGTACGAATTTATTGAAATCAGTCATATTTTTGGTAGCTTTGATTGTCATCAACTTATTAACAACTACTCAGGTGCTAATATTGACTCAGTTTTGCACTTAACTGTACATTTAAAGCCCCATGGTCAGAGACACCCTGTATATGAACAAGTTTAAAAAACACCTTCCTGTTTTTTACCGTTAAGTTACTCATAGTTCAATTATTATTAAGTTATGTCATATACACTACCCTCCGTTTTCAAGATAATATTTAAGTTGATTAGAAAACACAACAGTAGTAATGAGGGGGCCACTGGACCCTCGGCGACCTCTTAACCGAGTGTTCATACAGATTGAGTCAAGTCGCCAACGCTTTAGTTTTTTAAGCAGGTGGATAAAGCGAACGCCACATTCTACGCAAAGGAGACGTCCGTTTATTTTTTTGGAATTTTGAAAATTTGTCTTTCGTAACTAGTCAAATATGAGAAAACAGTAAAGTCTTGATTGATGATACAGATCGAAAGGGTCATTGACAGGGACCTTTCTAAAGGCCGTAAAGAAACACGACTTAAAAAAAAGAAGATAAATGGAGTATTTATTGTTTACAAAGATAAAAATAAGTCTCCTTCGCGTAGAATTCGCTATTTCCAATATTTAAGGTGGTTGCCGTCCATGTGGCGTTCGTTATTTCTACCCTGTATACAGAATGTAACAAAATCTTAGAATAGCCTTGCAAAAAGTTTAACGTGGTGAGAGGTCGAACTATCCTGCCGTAATACCAAAGAAGGCGGCTAATTGCAATGTAATAGTCGAAGCATTCTACACTCTATTTATAACTACATAAGATTTGAAATGCTTATACTATTACTATGCAGTTAGCCACCTTCTTGGGTATGACAGCAGAATATTCCAAGTAGCTACCACCTAAGGCAGCAGTTACTGGGCAAGATCTTCTTTTTTTCAAACCCTTGACAAGTTCTGCCCTCCTAAGCCAAAAAGCAGTATCTCACATTTAATAGCCAAAGCATTTTAAACCGTATCCTGTTAGTAATAAGGTTGCATTTACGACAGCACTTTTGTCGGGGTACTGCCATTTGTGTTAGCAGGGCAGAGTTATCCAACCGCAGTAACGTTTAAAGCGTTGCTGGTCACATGCATACGATAAAAAAAACTCCGTTCGAAACGACCCTTTAATTATTAACCACCGATTTTCCTTTCTCATCGTATTTAAGTGATTAGCAGCACTAGAACCGTTTATGCGACCATCGAAGGATTTTGTTACACAACAAATAAAAGACGAGCATTTGGGAAATCATTCAAGAACCCCAAAATCGAACAAAAATTAAGCTTATTTTGCTAATTATCGTGCTCTTGACATGTTCTGCTGATTTCCAAACTGTACTGCCGTAATACCAAAGAAGGCGGCTAAATGAAATATAGTAGTTTAAGCATTGTATACTATACAAGGCGGAATTTAATCGGTGATCAGGAATCCAAAAATCTTAATTATCAATCTACATAGAAACCAATACGTGAAATCTCGTGCAATATAGCTCACAATCTAATTAATTACACTTAATTAACATCGGTAAAATGTACACTGGCTGAATAAATGGACACCCCACTTTTATTGAAGGGAAGTTACTCGTTAGGGTACATGTACGTCAAGTGCTTGCTGGCTTTGGCGGGAAACTAGACAGATCAGACGTCAATAAAATGATTGCCGCCATTTGTTATGAATTTGACAATGACAAATTGACAGCTTATTGCTCATTTATGTTTTAAGTTTCTATGGCTTATAGTTTGAAAAAGAGGTATTAAACTTTTCAGACTAAACCATTAGTAGGGTGACAATAAATTTTAATTAAAATTTAATTTCAACTTAAAAATTAGTTATGATAAAAAAAAACTTGGTTCCACTTAAGTACTACATAAACGTGACCGCCATCGATTACTGAATTAGAAAAATGGGTTCCTGTTCACCGATTAAATTCCACCGTGTATTACTCTATTGGTTACTATATTAGGTTTAAAACGCCTATACTATTACTATGCAATTAGGCGCCTTCTTTCACCAACGGCTCTACGCCAGTTTAGATCATCGGACAATGTGTATACACGAACTAAGTACAAACAAGGGACTTAACATCTTAAGGCATTGAGTTTGTTTCTATAAAGCTCGCTAACGCTTGTGCAGCAAAACACCGCAAAAATAGAATTATCCGAATTTGAAAATATCGCAACTCACATTAAATCGTTATTAGAGTAAGCGAACAAACACTACGACTAGCAAGAATAGTTTGAACTTTTTCGGTATTTTTTGATGTTAATTGCAATACTCATTATTTCCAAATTCGGATGAAATGGATAAGTGAAGCGAACCCATCAATAGTTGGTACGACAATGAGCCAAACTATAGTTTTCTTCATCCATTTTCGATCTGCACCTAAATCCCAAATAGGATCTAAGCCAGACAATATCAGGTTTTGCCAATAATTTACCACACGCTTAAAAAAAAAACGTGTGCTAAATTACAAAGCAACTTTACTCAAGATGGCAGTGCAACGCTTATATTCACATTTATTTCAACGACATTTTATTAAGCATATAATTTACTCTTCACAACACTAAGTACCTACAAGCCTACATTTACACAACTCAATATGAGCTGACGGTATCTTATTTATAAAATGGATGAAGAAAACCGACTAAAATGAAACGTAATATAAATGAGAAACGGAATGTGTATTTATGAGACAATATTTGTAGACGACACGATTCTCAACTGTAGGCCGTTCGCAATCCACTGTTTAACAAAATAAATATTACCATATACACTTTCTACAATACACTTCTGATATGTCAAGGAAAACAATCATTTAATAAATAAAGAGGAAGATATTTAAAGGTATCATTCACAACGCTGCCGTAATACCAAAGAAGGCGGCTAACTGCATTCTAATAGTATTTTTCTACATCACTTTTAACCCTTTTTAAGGCAGAGGGAATATATTTCCCACCATATTCTTTTTTTATTTTATTGTTGAAACAGTTAAAAAAAGCCAATCGAAAAATAAAACTCCTATTTATTGGCTCTTGAAAGCTTAGGCCATAAAGGGTTAAGACAGACCATTTTCATACAAAAAAAAAAAAACTTTGCCTATTTCATACTAATAACGCAGATTAATTTAAAAAAAATATATTTATTTCCTTGCAATAGTTGAGGACAGCATTGTCTGCAAAAAGTGTAATTTATAGAGGACACTAGAGGACGTTCATAAATCGCGTAAGTTCTAGCCCCTGCTACAAATTGCAGCATTTTAAATTTATCATGGTTACCTTAGCTCCCTTCTTTGGTATAACGTCACGACGAATACTAGTAACACAACACATCCTATACAAAAATGACCTTAGTACTGTTTTACATCGCAGGATATTTACATAGTTAAATCTTAATAAATTAAGAGACAGGTGGTAGTTTATGTACAATAAGGCAGGCCCCAAATAGCAGTACCGTTAAAAAATACGCATAAAAATCGCCACAATTTCTCTTAAACTTTTTCTAGTACATGATCAAATAACGCCACAACATTATAATTAGGGCTAGGACGTTTAGTAGCACAGTGTTTCTAAAAACCATGGAGCCGCTATTTCGTATTTCTTATATACATACCACCTTAATGTTGACCTTAAGCCGCATAAGACAAGCAGAAACATTTCTGTAACTAGGAGTTTGAATCTACCAGCAAGAAAATAAAGTTCAGTTACGTTTGCTTATACTCGTACATGCCATTAAAAAGTTTGAAACGAATAAAAAATAACTTTATTAAATAAACTAACTTAATTTGTGGTTGCCGGGTTAGAATAGTGCCACTCCATGTCTTCCCGTGGATGTCGTAAGAGGCGACTAAGGGAATAAGGGCTTGTAGTATTGTTAGGCGATGGGCTTGCAACCTGTCACTAATACACTAGTAAACTTCTTGGCCTGATTGTGCAAAATGTGGTTACAGAATTATCAACAAGTCTTTTTAGAGTTGTTGGTATTTCTGTAGCTCTGCCTACCCCACTCTGGGAATGAAGGCGTGATGTTATGTATGTATGTAACTTAATTTTTAGCTTGGCTTATCCATTTCTACTAATATTCATTAGTTTGTTTGTTACGCTTTTCCATACTAAAATTCATTTAAATTATTTCAGCGGGTTAAATGTATGAATGAATATTGGTACGGATCCTATCATTTCATAACCAACGTTTCACAAATGATTCATTTCAAAAACATACCACTTGATAACCCGCGTTTCTTTCCGAAACTGTAAATAATTCTGGATTTATTTCAAGAAAATCATGTAGAACCCTATAGGTTAGGTTAGGTTGGTTTTATAAAAATCCTAAAATATTTGTAGTTACAGAAAAAAGCGGGTTGGCAAATGAACAAGTTGCGAAACGATGCATTTGTCAAAGATTTGTCGTTAAAAATGCAGAAAACCACGAAGGATACCTACTGTGAAAGCCTAAACAAGTATTAGTAGGTATGGATAAACCACACTGAAAGTGACAGTAGTTTATTTTTAAATATGAATATCAAGGTGGCGTTGCGAAGGTAAACGAGAGATACCATGGTGGTAGCAATCCATACACCGTGCACAAGGTCCACCACCACTAAATTTATAAAAAATATAATTTAAAACAAATGGAAAATAGCGATTCCATGGTTTTTAAATCCATGGTGTGCTACCAAATGCCTAAAGCCTAATTTTAACTAACTAACTAACGATTATTTCTGTTAATGCCAGTGCAACACAGTTCTTGTTCTTACGACGTTAAAATCGCGCTTTTATTCAACCATCATTGTCGATGAAAAGACAATCCACAACCATATTACATTGTAATAAGGTCCAAAAGGAAATGCAGACTACAAAAAAAAAAATACCGTTTTTAAATACGTCATAACAATTAATAGTCACGTAAACTATGAATGTACCGGTTTTTTTAAGTGTAAACTGTTAACGGTACCATTTACTGCAGGCCCTGCACTAAAACATATCAAGCAGTCGAACTTCAAAAAAGGGCTTATTTTGCATACAAACAGTTATTAAAAATATATCTAAGTTTTTGTAGGTTTTTGAGTCAATTGAATTTGTCTATACATAAGCCCGCATCGTTTCAATTGCTTGATGAATTTCGTTTATTTATTACAAAACACTCCCTTATCTAGAAAACGGGTACTTTCGATATTGTCAAGTAATTTAAATATACTGAAAAGAGATTTTATGCTCCAAATTGAAAAAAAGTATTATTCAGGATTTATTTTTATTTTAAATGAAATGTTATTTCTTTACACTATATTTCAATTAGTCAAAATATTCGTAAGTGCCCGTTTACTTTGCAAAGGCTTTATATATTATTTATTATGTACACAAATCGAAATCAACATGTATATTAATGTAGATATACAAATTACCTAACTATAACGCACGTGTACACAATTTCGATACATTTTGTTAGAAGAAAATATCTGTATATGAATTCTCTATTATTTTATTAATTTATTGCGTTCTTAGGACGAAAAATTATATAGAGATCATTTTTTCTTGTTAAAATAGCTTGTATTTATGAAAAATTACGCATTCATTTAATATTATACACGGTGTTCCACAAATAAAATTTAACTTGACCAAATTACTAGTTTTTTTTTTACGAATTATCATTTTAACGGTAAAAATGACAATTCATAAAAAATATTGCTAATATAGTCCTGGTAAGAAAATGGATAACCACCCACTTAAGCCTTGAATCCAATAACCGGTAAAAACCAGTTATGGACTATCCGATAAATAGACCCCGTTATCGGAGGTGTAATTAGGTAGCTGGACGCTGTTAGGCACGAGTAAAAATATGTATGATATCGATATCGATATATCGACTTTCACATTTTTTTCTTCCATAAAC